>LBNU01012849.1:14427-84697 GCA_014162995.1 Artemisia annua | reverse complement strand
ATTTGTTAAAAATTGAATTCATATATTTAGTATGATTTAAAATTTTCCTTTATTACCAAAAGGTTTTCAAAATTATATAATATGTTATATATTAATAAACTTTGAATAATTCATTAAATACCCCTTTGATCATGAAATGTATTAAGCACTTGTTTATTCATACCTTAAGTGATTTAGTTGGATAAAATGATATAAACTAACTTAATACTTGTTTACGTAGTAATCTTACGTTTAATGTTTTTACATTTTGTGATCGTCAAAGCATAGAGATATCGAAAAATATAAATAACATTTTTATGCATTATTTATATCAACAAATCGCTCCAACACTTCTTGGTTGTACTTGGATTCGCCCTCTGTGAATGGTAGGGTGGATAAGGTCTTTTGGGTTTAGAGAGTTGTAGAAAATCTGCCCTTATGGTGTAAGGGAGAGTTTTCCATTTGGTTTGATGATCAAATGATGATTTGATGATTAAAACACTTAACCAAGCTCTCTTATTTATAGTTGATGACACCCTTAGCCTCCAAGCAATTTATTTGGCCACAAAGTGTCATAAAGTGCAGTAAAAATGAGTTATGAGAAGTGTATGATCGGACTTGGAATTAATGGTACTTAATTCCACACTCAAATGCAACTTTGGAAGACTTTTAGTGCAGCAACCTGTGGTTGGGACTTCAACCTTGGCAGCTGGAAAACTTCTGACCACCAAAATCAATTCCAAACAATGGCTGGAACCTTCAACCAGCGGCCGGGATGACTGCTCAGCCTCAGGTTGGGCTATAGAACCTTGGGTTGGTACCTCAGCTTCAACCTTAGGTTGGAAATTGGTTTGCATGTTTGATTTAACCTTGGGTTGGCAATAAACTCCATCTTTAACAATCATCTTTGGCACTTACTCTTTCCTTCATTTAAAAACTTCATAATCTTTACTTGAACATGGAAATAATCATAGCATGAATCTTTATCTTGAACGGAAAACTTCTCTTCGTGCACATACTCTTGATTTGTCGACTTTTCTTCGTCTTTTCGTTATTTCCTTCGACATAGTTGTACTTAAACCTGAATACATCTTTTATACCTTTTAAGCATAAAACGTTTATAAATACAACCAAATAATATGCACAAACATACGAATAACGCGACTAAAATATGTAAAAAAATAAGCCTTATCACATGGTCTAACAAGTTCGGGAGTATGGTTTTCGGAAAATGTGTTAAGTATTAAGATTTAAGTATATGGCAGGTTCAAAAAAAGTTGAATGATAGTTGGGGATGGAGAAATGTTCTGGATATTTAAGATATTGTGCATTGCCATTTCAAATACGTTGTGGGCAATGGATCAATGATATCAATGTGGTATGACAACTGGTGTTCTATGGGTCCTCTAATCAATCATATTGATCATAGAAGCATTTATGATGCAAGACTGAATAAGCTTAGTAATGTTGCTGATATGGATCATCAATGGACTATGGAAATGGCCTAATGAATGGTATGATGATTTTCCTTTCTGAGAAATATTAAGTTACATGTCATTAACCATGAGCAAGTTGACAAAGTTGTGTGGATAAACAATGCTGGTGCAAGGAAATAATTATTACAAGATGTGTATACGATGATTTAAAGGGGTAGTCTATGGAAGTAAGGTGGAGTCCTTTGTTTTGGTTCACACAGTGCATTCCTGAACACCCTTTTATCCAATGGATGGCTATTTAGGATAAATTGCTTACTCAAGACAAAATCAAGAAATGAGGGATTTATGATATGATGGTTTGTAGTTTATGTTAGAGTAATGAGGAGTCCCACAATCACCTTTTCTTCCATGCAAATACTCTAATGAGGTTTGGAAAAATATGCTCCCAATGATGGACTGCTATGTGAATGAAATTCAATGGAACAATACTGTGGCCAAATTTGCTGATATGCCTTGCAAAAACAGCATATGAAGTATAGTTAGAAGACTATGTCTTGGAGCTACAATCTATTTTCTGTGGCAGGAAAGGAATTATAGGATTTTTAAAGATGAAGAAAGGAATTGGGAGACTGTGTATAAACTGATTTGTGAATCTGTCAAAACTAGACTTATGGGACTGACAGTGAAAAAGTCAATTGCTGTGGCTACAGTTTCTCTTCTTTGGAATGTCAAGTGGGATAGTGCAACATAATATGGTGTTATGCATTTGGCTTCTTATTGAGCTCATGATCTCTGGCTGCTGTGATATTAAAACTGTCTTAAAGGAGTGTTTGGGAATATGGATTGTGCATAAGCAGATGGCTAGTACCTTACTTCCTCATCTATAGTACACCTTTGCTAACCTTGTTTGACTCATTTGAGTTGCTGGGGCATCATAATAGTACATGGTTTTGCAATTGGTGTTCTCTTAGTTTGATGGAAGTATAAAGTAGTTTCCTGATGAGGTTTTGGAACTAGTCCACTCTTTAATTGGTATCCTATTTGCAGAAGGGATATAACCATATTGTTCTCTTCTTACTGACATGCTATAGCAAATATTGAGGTTCAAGAAAATCTGCAAAATATTATTGGTTTTATTACCATTTTTCTCAGTCATTTCAATCAGAAGTGTTAAGATTCTTTAAACCTTACTTCAGTTGATGGCTTTGTATCTTGGGTCCTTCTATACCTCTCTTTTTTGCTCTCAAAGTGTATCCTCAGATGGCCTTTGTTAGGTTCTGAGTATGTGCTTTTGGAGGCAATCGAGGAAGCTATAGTTTGACCCATAAAGTAAGTTTTGAACTGAGAAGGCTAAGTGAGGTTGGTGGGTAGCATATGCAGTTTGGAATTGTGAGGGGTGCAAGATGACCCTACTTGGTCCAAACTATATGTTACCATAGGAGGTTTGGTTGGTCCTCCCTCAAGGTATGTGTTCCCAAGGGTTTGAAGCCATTTTTAAGAGATGAAAATGTAAATCTCTTGGAATAGCTCTTGACTGGAGGGGTTATGGGTTCCTAACGATGCCACTCATCCTTTCTACCTTGATCATTGTGGGTGCTGCTTGAATGGTCTTGGTGAGAAGGTGTTGTGGAAATGTAGTTAGATGGTATGATGCATTTAAGGTGAATTCAGGTTCTGTTGATTGGATGCTGTTGTGAGGTTGCAACTTTGCTCTGTCCTGTTTTGTTCTGTCTATCAGAGTTCAGTTGTGTCCGACTTGTTTGTAGTTCCTTCTGATATCAGATGTATGTTTCTTTTGTTTTGTACATGGTTTGGGTCATGTCCAAATCAGTGTTGGTTAGACTTATAATGTACAATGTTTGGTTATTAATATAAATTCACCTTTGCACAAAAAATAAATAAATAAATAAATAAATAAATAAATAATAACAATAATAAAAGCTCACATGTCTCGAATAACCTGGGAAAAAAATGACGGTCCATCCACCGTTTTAAAGATGCGATACTCTATTAAATAGGGTTTATAGACAGATATGTTACCAAACTTTCCAACCTAATTCGCCTAAGTTACCAAACTTTTTTTTTTGTTCAAACGGAGTATTGGACTACACGAGGTTGACATTCATGTTACTGAATTTGTAAAATGCGACATTTAGGTTACTTAACTTACCTAAAAAATGCATTGAGGTTACTTTGATTGCACTGAAAAATAGAGGTTGAATGCTTAACTAAAGTTCAGTAACCCAAGTGAACAAAATGAAAGTTTGATTACTTAGGCGAATAAAATTGAAATGTTGGGTAACCTATCTGTCTATAAACCCCTGTTAAATAAGAGATAACAAACGCAACCATGTACGTCATGAAATCTTAGTACTAGACCAAGTTGACATGACTCGATATGAAGGTACAACACTTGTATAGCACAGATATATAACAATCAAACTTGAATTAATGGGGTCACTAGTAATTGCGTCTCTAGACTCATCGATACAAGTCATACATAGTTATTAAGAGACGTACTAAATGTACTCTCGAATTTGGTCCAGGCATGAAAAAACTTAAATGTTTTTCTTTTAGTTTCATCTTTTTTATAAAATTAAAGTTATATATACTTCCATAGCAAATAAGGAGGCTAAATTCCACAACACAAATAAACACACGCAAAACTCCACGCCATGCTAAAAGCTCCACTTCGTATAAGCAAACCCTTACCCAGAAGATGGTTCAATAGGATTTACGCACTCGTTTACGCAATCGCCATAGTCGCACTCATTTATCGACATTGTTGTAACCTTCTTTACGTTCGAACGTTAACCACCGTTATCCTATTAACAGCTGATCTCGTGTTAGCTTTTTTATGGGCAACATGGCAAGCTTTCTTTATTAATCCAATGCAGCATGAACTTTTTCTAGAGAACTTACCACAAGTGGCTAAGGAAAGTGACTACCCTGGACTCGATGTTTTTGTTTGCACCGCGGATCCGTTTAAGGAGCCACCAGTTGGGGTTGTTAACACTGTTTTGTCCGTGTTGGCGTATGATTACCCAACTGAGAAACTGTCGGTATATTTGTCCGATGATGGTGGGTCGCAGCTAACATTGTTTGCGTTCATGGAGTGTGCTAAGTTTGCTAGACATTGGTTGCCATATTGTAGGAAGTATAATATAATGAATAGGTCTCCTGAAGTTTATTTTGCAAACGATACATCTTTATTGTTTCCCGAAACAAAAGAAATTAAGGTGCGCTTTCAAACTATCAAAATCCTAGGGCGCGTTTAGTAATGGAAAAATTTTCCTATAAGTTTTCATTTTTCAGTTTTCTGGAGAATGGAGGAGGTATTCTCTCTCTAGAGAACACTTGAAAACGTGTTTAGATGGAGTTTTCTAAAATGGAAAACCTATGGAGAACTCATAAAGGGAGTTTTCCAAAACTTAGTTATAAACTTGGAAAACAGCTTTTCCATTTTTCCAAGAAAACTTTTGGAAAAAACTCAATTTGAACGCGTTTTCTATTTTCTTAGGTTTTCTTGGAAAAATTTTCTGAAAAACCTCCTTACTAAACGCGCCCCTAGCTTTTCTTATTCTGCGGTATTCATATTACTGTTATTGTTGTAACTTGGGCTATAAAATAGCAAGACATTTTTCTCTAGGTGAACTTTTTAACTTGTGAGTTGTGATGATAAATGTAAGAACCTACTTAGGTTAATTTCATGTACCAAGACCGAAGAATTTTAAAGTTACCACCATGAGCAAATTAATTTGATAATTAAATTCTTCTACTTTGCTAATATTGCTAGTTATGTCGTGAAATTAACTAAAGTTCTTCTGTTTTTGTTGCTTAGTTATAAATTATCTAGCATGTTTCAAAAGCTACTAAATTTATTAACGAGTCTAGAACAGAAACAACTCTACTTGTCAAATCGGAGTATTTCCAGAACTAACATGTGTCGGTGACTTTTTGTATATGTTATTGTACGAGGTGGATCACCCCGCGCGTTGCCGCGGAATGTTTTGCCAAATAAGGTTTAGCAAGTGTTGCAAATGAACGATATCAATACAATAGCAATCATGTTCACCTTAGTAGAGGTAACACATCTCCATTCCACCATTATAGTAAACCTATATGATGTTTTCCTACCATAGAATTTTTTTCCCAACCAATTAGTACATGATATCAAGCAGTCATACATTCATTGTTTATATAATTGCATCACATTCAATTAAAACAAAGCCTTAAACGAAGGCCGTTGTTTACCTCATCAAAAAATCCTCACCTATTTCATCACGAAGCTGAAGCAATCCGGTCTTGGCCTTTTAAGTGTTTCTCATTTTTATCCCACTTATAACTATAGTACATTATGAATCTTATAAACTTCAAAACTAATGCTAGTACATGTAATTAATATTCATCATACTCAAAAGTTTAGATAATAGATATTCAATACATATAAGAAGCTTGCAAACCATTTATCCAAAATACAATGGTTACAAATAAAAGTCACTATGCTTATATACACCTATTTGTAAAAAGATGATCTCCCCTGCAAGCTCATACTTTGGATTTACTAATTCAATGTTCCTGAATTGATCACATTTATTAAAATTTTATGCTTAAATATGACTTACCTCAACCCTTGGTTGTCCTTTAAGAAGATCTGAAATATTGGTTCTTACTACTGCTTCATGTCGAGTAACCACGGGTGTACGACTACCTTGTAACTTAGTTGTTTGCTTTCTAACCCCCTGGTATGACATCGGAAAACAAAGGCAGAGTGCATAAATATAATTAGATCATCAATACCCTTATCTTTGCCACCCTCTTCTACCGAATGCCGCTCTTTCCCTATCAACCGTTATATTAGACATTCAATTCATTGAGAGCTGTGACAATGGTATTACACACATCTTCATCAAGCCCGTCCTTCAGACTTCTGATCTTCTCATCTTCTTCGTCAATTATCTCCTACAGATCATGTTTCACACACCAATATAATAAGATAAACCGTAAATTTGAAAAAGAAAAAAAAAATGGTGCTTATCTTTGCAGTAGTATAACAATATCTTTTATGCCATATTAGGCAAGACTCATGGAACAACTTACCCGGACTATCATCGATAGATATCCATCCTGGAATGGATATTTTTATTGATGAAAGCGCACATCACTTTCTCATTTGATGCAATGGAAGACCTGATTGTTATGGCAACATATTTTACTCTATAAACTTCACCATATGCACCCTGCTGCCATGTGCGTCATTTTATTAGGCAACTCATTTGGCTATATAATTACTATTGAAAAAACATAATATAGTATTTACTTCGGTCATAAGAAATGCTCCTTGCATCTGAACTCCAAAACTTTCTGTATTGAAGTTAGGCCTGTACAATAAATCTGCAACCACCAAAAGAGATTACCGAATGAGGAGTTGCAAATTTCAACAGATTTATATATGACTGACACACAAACCAATAAAATGTAGATATATACCTGGAGCGTCGCCCTATTTCGACATCCTGTAGAAAAGGTGTGGGATTTATGGGGTTGCTTGATAGAATACCAGTAGTGGCATACTTATAATGGGTGAATTTAGAGGGGCTGCTACTATCACATTCTTAAGAAATGTAGTGATGTTTAATTTTTTGTATGTGCTGAGATTTTCACACGCTTAACAAATGTACTGCTACTTTCAATGGTTTTGATATATTAGTTTTTTGGAAAGGAAAAAAATAAAAAGTGCTATGAACTAATTCAGACACTTTAGCCTATGAGCTTATCTAGTCATGGCCTTTTTTGGTCAGTTGCCTACTTAAGCTAACCAAACTGTTGAGCTATCAGCTTATTAAAGTTAAACAATCCAAACACTTATCATTAGCTTATAAGCTTATGATAACATTGTTACTTTCAATCGGTTGGCTATATTCTTACCGTTAGCTATGAGATTATCATATTTCTATGCATGTCAATCGTTGTAGCATGTAATACATAGTAACCTTGTACGTTATTGTATAAACGTAGGAAAAATTAAATATTTTTCAAGTTTTCATGAAAAAAGTTCTAGAGTATATAATAACCTGTTTATACTGGCCACGAACCACTGCGAACTCTGGCGCAGGCCAACTCAGCATCTGTTACATATAAAGCCGCACAGTGACCATAACCCCGTTGTCATTGCCAACCGAAGTCAGCTCAACTATCTTTGGCGACTCCTTTAAGATACCGGCGACACGGAACTTAAAACAATAGTACATACCTGCTACATCGCAATAGCAGTCTAAAAGAAGCAACACTTACTCTGAAAAGGTTGATGGCTGTGGCTGCTACTGGGATACAGAGACACACGAATCTTGCGTAATGTTTCTTCAATATCTGTAACAGTCTGTTCAAGATAATTAGAAAAACCTAAATTATGAATATCATTATTTATGTGAAAAATAAAACAATTTATAAAGCAAAAATTATATTCAAATATAAACTGCTATTATATTGAGATATATATGCATTTATGCAGTGCAAGTTTTTACACAAATAGGTGATCCACACCATTTATCTATCGCAAGTAGGTGTTAGAAAGTGGCATATGCTTATCGCACATATCAGAATTTTTGTATTTTTGTGTGTGTGTGTGTGTTAGTTAAATTGTTGGAAACGAAGACCATACCTGCCAAAAGTCACGGTTTTGATCAAAGGCATAACAACAAAATTGTTCTAATAGATAATAGATACCGGTTTCACAAAAACCAACCTGAAACTTGCAAACACAATTTGTAAGTCTTCGAATTTCATAACTATCTATACGATCAACTTTGCGAAACTACTTACATTGGCAAGACATAGGCCGAACACAACTTTTTGCAATTCAGCGTCAGAAAAATCCATAGCCCGTCGATCCATTGGTGCCTCGATTCCAAGAGGCGTGACTGCCATTCCAAACCAACAACGCTTATATAAAGAATCTGTGTTCATATAAAAGATATGCCGGAATCAATAAAGATATCATAAAAATTGAGTTCGAGATTTTCCAAATAACCAACATATAATTAGCATTAAAACACTTGATGTTCGACACCGCGTTTCTCAGCAAGCAAGTACTAAAGAAAACGCAGAATAATGAAAACAATTCGCAAGTAGCTTGAAGCTGAAAAAATGGTGTCGTGTTATCATTTTAAAAGTTACTTTCTATTTGTCATCTCCTATTTTCCCCTCTATTAGAGAAGAGCCCGGGATCATCTATACAGGTTTACAGATTTCAATAAAGAATAGTGGAGACAATTTCTGTTTAACACATAAGCCTGGCACTTTAGCGCATTCTGACCCGCAAAAAAAATTCCATATTACAACAATATAACTAATCATAAAAAACACATATTATTACAAAGAACATCTGAACAGCATTATAAGTCAACTAAGCTTTCATATTACAACCAGCATACCTGAACCAAGAATGGTCTTCAAATCCTCAGCAGATGGATCAGTATTGCCTCCCAAAAAGCCAACAAATTAGCAGCAACAACCTTTATTCTGTTCAGACCAAAATCAATTTTTATACATCAAGTTCTTAACTTTATACATTTTAAAGATAAATAAACATGACCCTTTACGTGATTAAGCAAGATCATACCTTTAATTTTGTGAAAGAGATGATCCGTAGGTTTTGCCTCTTTTGTGATTTAGGGTTTGATATGTTTGAAACTCACAAAGGTTAAGCTCAAATCGGAGTAGCCCCTTATCATTCTCATCCACCGCACGACCAGATACCAAGCCACCTTCACACCACCGTTTTCCTTTTTTTACACACACAGAGATAGAGAAGCCTCATAAATAAAGCAAACAGCTACAACATATGAAAATGCTTGTTAACTAATAGTGAACCTAAATGACCATATCCAAGACTTCACTTGCTCCGTTTTTACAAAGAACCGAAGTAATACAGATCTGAAGCACCTAGGCAAATAAAAAGCTCTTCTTATAATGCGCAACCAACAATTTTCAAACATAAATTGATACCATCATGATTCATGTACCTAACAGTAGGTAGGTCGATGAACGATCCCTCTTTTTGCACCCTACCTATTAATTCTTTCACAAAATAACTTAAAACAAATTTTTATCTACGTATCAGTGGCATCAACTTTTGACAAAACAACATCCAACTCATGCAATTTCAGTAACCCTTTAATATGCAAACTTTGCACAATAACATTTTAACAATCCAAATCAGGATATATTTCAGAAAAACATCCGACCACAGAATCGATGCAACAACTATTGAATCAAGTATCTGACTATAATGTACCTAACTTTAGCTACAGGTAATAGTAAACTAATGATCTAAAAAGTAACATATATAGACATTGGACAGTAACATGCAACAAAAAGTAATTACCTGTAAGTAGAGAACCAACAAAGTGGACTTTGGTAGAAAAACCTGCAAGACAAAGAAAGAAATTTATTTCGAGATGGGTCGATTTGGGTATATCTGAATATAGACTATAACATCGATTATTTTACCTGTTGTCAGTTTCGGAGGTCGCTTCCATCAATCATTTGACGAAATCCTCAAGAAATCAGATAAGCAGTTTTACTACTTTCCTTTAGCTTGTGAAACAAATCTTTTATTGCAGGGGAATGCCTAGCAATTACAAAAGAACATGTGAATACAAAATATTATACCTCTTGTTGTTCCCTAACTGATGTTATCAAGTAAGTTAAAATACCTTGCGGTTCTAGAAAACAGCTTTTCCATTTTTCCAAGAAAACTTTTGGAAAAAACTCAATTTGAACGCGTTTTCTATTTTCTTAGGTTTTCTTGGAAAAATTTTCTGAAAAACCTCCTTACTAAACGCGCCCCTAGCTTTTCTTATTCTGCGGTATTCATATTACTGTTATTGTTGTAACTTGGGCTATAAAATAGCAAGCATTTTTCTCTAGGTGAACTTTTTAACTTGTGAGTTGTGATGATAAATGTAAGAACCTACTTAGGTTAATTTCATGTACCAACACCGAAGAATTTTAAAGTTACCACCATGAGCAAATTAATTTGATAATTAAATTCTTCTACTTTGCTAATATTGCTAGTTATGTCGTGAAGTTAACTAAAGTTCTTCTGTTTTTGTTGCTTAGTTATAAATTATCTACAATGTTTCAAAAGCTACTAAATTTATTAACGAGTCTAGAACAGAAACAACTCTACTTGTCAAATCGGAGTATTTCCAGAACTAACATGTGTCGGTGACTTTTTGTATATGTTATTGTATGAGTTATGGGTGCAGTAACATGAGTGAGATATTTAATGGGTAAATTTCCCTTTAGAACACTACCCTTCCTTTGCGTGAAAGGGACAGTTTTTTCCTTTTGCGGCATAATACTTCCGCGACCTAATTTAGAGAGAAATGATATTCTTTTGTGTTTTACGTGGGTAGCTTTACTCACATTCAAAACCTTGAATTGTTTCTTTTATACTACTAAAAGTAATGGGAATCTGAAACACAACGAGAACAAAGTTGTTTATTTGTTTTGTGAGCAGATTTCTCTTTATCAACTCTAGTTCGTGTTTTCATTTATTAATACTTCCCCCATATTAAGTGTTCACTTTCAAAATTCACAAAGTTTTATTAAATTCTACTAACTAAACACTTCACCAATCAAATATTATTTTTACCAACTAAAGTCTCATCTCATTGGTTGAAATACAATATGGACACTTACTTTGGAACATCCCAAGATTCATTATAGACACTTAATATGGGATGGAGGGAGTATCACTTAGGAAGTTCGAGATACGCGCATCATAAAAACTAGCACACCGTAACAAAGAAAAAAAGTAGCAGGTTCGTAGCCGGACATGCTTCGAGTACAAAACACCCACAGAAAGACAATATCGGAGACGACATCATATATAGTCCATTCACACGCTTGCATTTCTAACAGGATTAGAAGAAAGTAATCCAGTTTGATTGGATTGTATTGTTAATTTTAAATCCACTTAAACCGTTATTCTTTTGTATCTTTTCTAGTTCCTTGATAGCGACGATCGAAAAAAAAAAAGAGTAGTATAATTTATCAAAGGGAAAATCCTTTAAATGCCCCACAAGTACAATGTACCCACCCCTAGTGCCCAAAATTTTTTTTTTTTCTTCATATGCCCCAGAGGCGGAGGTAGTCCAAAATATTTGGGCGGAATGTCTAATAATGTGACACTTGTCCCTAGTGATGTCCCCACTATGTACCTTCATGGTACATCTTATCATATGTACTTCTTGAGCGACTGGGACCACCATTTCTTAGGCGACTTGGCTATTTTGTCTTTTTGTGAAAAATTGTTAATTACACTTTTGGTCCTCATTGTTTACTTGTTATTTTATTTTTGTCACTTCTTTATTTTTTATAGATAGCAACACATCTCATACACTTCATCATTTTAACATTTCTAGTTTGTTTTTAAATTTATTTTTCCAATTTCTCAAAAATCATAGTCACCTAAAAAAATAATACAGTAAAAACAAACTAGTACAAATCTAGAATTCAACATATATGATAACATAAATCCAAAAAATTCCAAACACTCAAAACCATTCATATTGGAAAAATCATCCAAACCCATATCATGCTTGACTAAAATTTCCATATTGCCAATATTCATTCAAACCCGTCACGGATCCAAGATTAAAAAAAAAAAAAAATAAAAAAAAAAAAAAAAAATCAAGATTGAAAAAAGATGCAACTGAGCCTTATCCACAGACTCAAACACTCAAAAAGAACAATTGATCTCAGTAAAACAAAATTCATCACAGATCTATATTGAACCATTTGTTCTAAAAGGATAAACCCCACAGATTCAACCACCACCATCTCCAGTCACAACACCACCGCCACCCACCCACCACCACCACCAACCATCACTACCATCGCGTGGATATACACCGCCCACACCACCACCAAACATCACTACCAAACTTATTACCCCGAGCCGACTGAGTCAACTGGGTGAGTTGACCGAGTCGCGAACAATAACAATTCCACACAAGTTTTTATTATTTAAAAATAAAATGGGGTAAGGGGCGCGTGAAGGCTATACGAAGAAGAAAAGTAGTGGAGTGTCAGCGGCGGTCGGGTGGCGTCGACTGTGGTGGTGGTGGTGGCGCTGGCGCGTGAGGGTGCTACGGAGGGAGCTAGAAGCTCACAAGCTCCAGAAATATTGTAAACATGCCGATCTATCGATTTGAAGAAGAAAGGATCTCGCCGGAAAATTTCTTCGGCGGCCGGGAACTGCTAGTGTGCCGGAAAAGGAGCCGGCGGTGAAAGGTTAGAGAGAGAATGAAATATTGTGAGGTGTGTGTGTTGGTGAAAGAGTGTTGCAATGAAATATTTTGCCCAGTTTCTATCACTATGTACTCTTCCTTGGTTTCCAATGTATATGGCTATTTGTATTGCTTTAAGTGTTAGAGACAGTTAGCAATTTTTTTTCATATAAAAGATGAGGCATATAAATTGTTAGTGAGTTTTAAATGGCTTACATTTACATTAAAAGAAAAGACAAATATATCATTTAAAAAATAAAGAAAGAAAGAGTGATAAAAATAAATAAGGAGTGACAAAAATAAAATAACAAGTAAACAATGAGAACCAAAAATGTAATTCATAATTTTTCACAAAAAGACAAAATAGCCAAGTCGCCTAAGAAATGGAGGTCCCAGTCGCTCAAGAAGTACATATGATAAGATGTACCATGAAGGTACATAGTGGGGACACCACTAGGGACAAGTGTCACATTATTAAATATTCCGCCCAAATATTTTGGACTACCTCCGCCTCTGGGGCATATGAAAAAATTTTTTTTTTTTTGGGCACTAGGGGTGGGGTACAATGTACTTGTGAGGCATTTAAAGGATTTCCCTTTTATCAAATTCACATCCTGGGATCCTAATGAAGTACAATACCAATTGTCACGTTTATTTTGTGGGGAGTAGGTAATGTATGAAGAAATGAAAGCCAGAATTGAAGGTGTGGTAGACCAAGGATCAATTAATGTTGACCAACTCATTGATGACCGTATGGTCAAAGCATTCAGCAAATGGACCCCTGAATTTACAAGTCATCAACATCCTACGGTTGTCGAGGTATTTATTTACTAACCAAAAAACAAAAAATATCTCTGTTGAAACAAAAAGTTTATGACATTAAGCACTTACAAATAGGTTCTACTTAAAAGTGACAAAGATAAAGATGTCACGGATCATTATATGCCCAATCTCTTCTATTTAGCGCGAGAAAAGAATCAAGCAATTCTGCATCGCTTCAAGGCGGGTGCTCTTAACACCTTGGTACGTCAACCTTGATCGAACTAATTGGCTTTTCTTTTAGAAAGACAAATTAACACGCTAATAAATTAGTTGATCATTTTGTAGATACGCGTATCAACCATAATGACAAATGCACCTTTAATCCTTATTATGGATTGTGACATGTACTCCAACGATCCCAAAACACCACTTCGTGCATTATGTTATTTTTTGGACCCTAANAGTTAAAGAAAAACGGAACCGAACCATAAAATAAACAATCATGATGATCAACTTTTTTTTTTCACAAAGAACCCTGAATTAGAAGTAAAGGCCATAAAAATCAAAATACCCAAAACTGATAATAATAACAACCTCACAAAAATTGTCAACCCTTAACACAAAACCAACTAAACCTCCAAACTACAATAAAATGATAACCTTATCAACCCTAACTAAAACCCCAACATTCTAAATCGAATCAGAATTTGTTTCATACTTTGATTATTGATAAATTAAATACAATAACATAAAAAGGATACCTAATTAATTCAGCAGGGTGATTTCGGCCAAAACATTTTTTTAGGGTTTGCTCAGAAATTTTTTATAAAAGTGTTTAGCATAATCAATAAAATTAATAGAAAACACAAACCAAGTGAAAAAAAAAAAATCCAAATAATCATACCTGATTTACCATCATGTCTCTCAATAATCTGTTGGTGTGTGCGTGTGTGTGTGTTTTTTAGATAAACACAATCGTTCCATGTACCAAAACCATATGTGGCTATAAGAAACCCTTGAACTGTAGATGGTGGTATCTGGCACTCGCACAACCATCCATCCATTAAAATATTAGTTTCACTGTACATTTCACTGTACACCCCCTCACAGGCAACTGTAGCAACTAAATAACCCGTATAAGCCGGATCTGGGGCGGCGGGTGTATTGTTGCTGGATCATCGCCCGGTCGGAGCAGGGAATAAGGAAGGAGGTGTGAGATAGAGGGAACAGGAGAGGGTCGGGCACCACATCAATATTTTCGGGTGTGGGCTTATAAAAATAGGGGGGCTAAAGAGTTTGGGCACAAAAGTCCTTTATAAATGTAGGGGATAATAATGAGTTATGGGTGCAGTAACATGAGTGAGATATTTAATGGGTAAATTTCCCTTTAGAACACTACCCTTCCTTTGCGTGAAAGGGACAGTTTTTTCCTTTTGCGGCATAATACTTCCGCGACCTAATTTAGAGAGAAATGATATTCTTTTGTGTTTTACGTGGGTAGCTTTACTCACATTCAAAACCTTGAATTGTTTCTTTTATACTACTAAAAGTAATGGGAATCTGAAACACAACGAGAACAAAGTTGTTTATTTGTTTTGTGAGTAGATTTCTCTTTATCAACTCTAGTTCGTGTTTTCATTTGTTAATACTCCCCCATATTAAGTGTCCACTTTCAAAATGCACAAAGTTTTATTAAATTCTACTAACTAAACACTTCACCAATCAAATATTATTTTTATCAACTAAAGTCTCATCTCATTGGTTGGAATACAATATGGACACTTACTTCGGGACATCCGAAGATTCATTGTGGACACTTAATATGGGATGGAGGGAATATCACTTAGGAAGTTCGAGATACGCGCATCATAAAAACTAGCACACCGTAACAAAGAAAAAAAGTAGCAGGTTCGTAGCCGGACATGCTTCGAGTACAAAACACCCACAGAAAGACAATATCGGAGACGACATCATATATAGTCCATTCACACGCTTGCATTTCTAACAGGATTAGAAGAAAGTAATCCAGTTTGATTGGATTGCATTCTTAATTTTAAATCCACTTAAACCGTTATTCTTTTGTATCTTTTCTAGTTCCTTGATAGCGACAATCGAAAAAAAAGAGTCGTATAATTTATCAAATTCACATCCGGGGATCCTAATGAAGTACAATACCAATTGTCACGTTTATTTTGTGGGGAGTAGGTAATGTATGAAGACATGAAAGCCAGAATTGAAGGTGTGGTAGACCAAGGATCAATTAATGTTGACCAACTCATTGATGACCGTATGGTCAAAGCATTCAGCAAATGGACCCCTGAATTTACAAGTCATCAACATCCTACGGTTGTCGAGGTATTTATTTACTAACCAAAAAATAAAAAATATCTCTACTGAAACAAAAAGTTTATGACATTAAGCACTTACAAATAGGTTCTACTTAAAAGTGACAAAGATAAAGATGTTATGGATCATTATATGCCCAATCTCTTCTATTTAGCGCGAGAAAAGAATCAAGCAATTCTGCATCGCTTCAAGGCGGGTGCTCTTAACACCTTGGTACGTCAACCTTGATCGATCTCATTCGCTTTTCTTTTAGAAAGACAAATTAACACGCTAATAAATTAGTTGATCATTTTGTAGATACGAGTATCAACCATAATGACAAATGCACCTTTAATCCTTATCATGGATTGTGACATGTACTCCAACGATCCCAAAACACCACTTCGTGCATTATGTTATTTTCTGGACCCTAACGTTGATCCAAAGCTTGCGTTCGTTCAATTCCCTCAACGCTTCCACAACATTAATAAGACCGACACATATGGTCTTGAACATGTGCTCGAGGCACAAGTATGCTCCATAGGAATGGATGGTTTGGGTGGCACAATATTCATGGGCTCTGGAGGATTTTTTAAAAGAAAAGTTCTCCTCGAGAACCATAGTACACCACACAAGCTATGGAATGAAACAAAGGAGTCTGAAGATGTTTTAGCATTAGCACATCGTGTCGCTAGTTGTGTTTATGAGGAGAATACTAAATGGGGTTCAGAGGTACACTATAGGAGACGAGTCTATATATATTTATTTTATATTGTAACTTTCTCATTTTGTTAAGTTAATTTATCACTATTACAATGATTTCAGATCGGGTTTAGGTATGGTACATTGGTTGAGGACATCTACACGGGTTTTAGACTCCACTGCTCAGGATGGAAATCTGTCACATGTAACCCAACTAGAGCTGCATTTCTAGGCAGTATGCCGATAGCCTTCAACGACTTTCTATGTCAATCAAGTAGATGGTACTTGGGCTTGCTACAAACAGGACTTTCTAAATTTAGTCCATTAACCTTCGGAATGAAGTTTTTGAACCCTTTACATGGCATGTGCTATGTTCAGTTCCATTTTCGTGTCTTTTGGTGTATTCCCATCATCATTTACGCCTTTTTGCCTCAATTAGCGCTTATAAACTCTTTCCCAATATTCCCGAAGGTTTGTAGTCCTGAATAATGTTACTACTAAAATAATATTGATTAACTGATTTATAAAATTTAAATTTGGTGGTACAGGTTTCAGATCCGTGGTTTTGCTTATACGCGTTTCTTTTCCTTGGATCATATGGGAAAGATCTTTATGAATTCGTGATGGCGGGATCAGTGTTCCAAAGATGGTGGAATCGACAAAGAATGTTGTTAATATTGGGGAGCTCTTGTTTCCCGTTATCAGTATTTAATTGGTTACTCGCATCCTTAAGCTTGTCGACATTTGAATTCAATGTGACAAGCAAGGTGTTAGACACAGAGCTAAGCAAGCGCTATGAGAAAGGGGTTTTTGAATTCGGGGTAGATTTGCCATTGTTGTTACTGGTAAATGTTGCGCTCATCAACTTATTAGCTTTTGTGATGGGAATAAAGGAAATTGTTATAAATAATGGGAGGTTTGAAGATTTTCTCGGGCAGTTATTCATAGCAGGGTTTGGTATGGTGAATAGTTGGCCGATTTACGAAGCAATGGTGTTGAGGAATGACAAAGGAAAGATGCCTATCAAGACTACCATTAAATCAGTTTGTGCAACTTTGGCGATTTGCTTTGTATTCGGTTCTGCATTTTAACAACCAGCTAGCTTCTGCATGTGCATATGTCGTATGTGTAACTAGTTTAGGTGTTCAAAATTCTTATGCAATATTCTACTTTTTGCTAAACGGAGCGCGATTTAAAGCCCTGTTTAATAAGTGTATTCATACACGAATAAAAATCCCATGCAATATTCTATATATTCGTAGATCGAGCATATGTCAACATTCATTTCAACAGTTAATCAAATAGCAGACACATAGGTTTTCATGTTAATTGAATCACACCAACTTTTTTTAATGTTAATTTTTAATACATGCATGGCTTCAAATAAGAAGAACAAGTCTTATTTGTGCTCCAAAATGTTCTCCAAGCTAGCAACTTGAGTAATCACCAAGTTCCAAGTTACTTGGTCATCACGATTTGACCAAACATTAAAACATGTTTATTTATCTATTCTTCTAAAGTGGCCCATGATAAATCCTTGTTGGTAATATATATATTTAGAAAGTTGTCACATTGGGTTCCATCTGCTTTTTCTAGACAAATACATATCTTACACGAAGCCAACATTTATCCTTTGAATATCCTCCATCAACGACGACACTAATAGATAGCATGGCCACTCCTCTTTTTCATTCCAGTAAACCGTTGTCCAAAACATGGCTCAATCGTATTTTCTCCATCGTCTACGCCGCCATGGTCTTTGTTCATCTCCTACGCCACTGCCGTAATCTAATCCATTCTCCGACTCCAATTACAGTTGTTCTGTGTGTAGCTGACTTTATATTAGCTTTCTTGTGGTCAACCTCCCAGTGCTTTCATTGGAGTCCAATCGAGCGTAAGGTTTTTCTAGAGAATCTTCGACAAGCTGTAGCGGAGAGTGAGTATCCGGGGTTAGATATAATTATATGCACGGCTGATCCAACTAAAGAGCCACCGCTTGGAGTGGTGAACACGGCGTTATCAGTGTTGGCGTATGAGTACCCAACGGAGAAGCTGTCCGTGTATATTTCAGACGACGGAGGATCAGAAATGACACTTTATGCATTTACGGAGTGTGCTAAGTTTGCTAAGCATTGGATACCATATTGCAAGAAGCATAATATTGTGGATAGGGCTCCAGAAGTGTATTTTGGAAGTGATTATGCTAATTGGTTTCCTGAAACGGCTGAAATCAAGGTGCGTGACTAGTTATTTTCTTTTACATCACTATTTTGTTTTTGTTCTTTGTAGTTAAATCATATTTCTAGCCAGACATATATATGTTAATCCAACTTATTACTTAGATATAATGATATTGTTCATGTCCTTGGCATTTTCCCTTATCATAGCGAGTTATTAGTTGGGTCAATTTGTTTGTTAATCTTATGGTAGTTTGGAAGAAAGAACAAATCAAACATGTCTAAATCCGCAAAACTTATAAGAAATGCTTAAGAGTTACCAGTTCGTCAACACTTTCTCATTAATTTATTCTTAATTTTATGATAGGATAACATAGTTTTTGAATATTTAGTGTAAAATTAAAATAATATCTTTTGGAATAAAATTAAAATAATATCTTTTGAAAGACAATGTGGTCAAACTTAGTGGTCCGATATAGTGTTACAAGAGTTCCAGCTGTAAGAATACAACAGCAAAACCAAAATCCAAAGTTCATCATATAGTGTATTGCTAATGCAATCTATTACTCCGTGTTATTTTAATTCCACTAGCTGCACCCTCTGATCACGACTAACATTGCTATATATGGCAGGCAATGTACGAAAGCATGAAATCAAGGGTAGAGGCAGTGGTGAAAAGCGGTGTTGTGTTGTTGAATCGAGAGATGGAATCAGAATTACGAGATGCTTTCAGCAAATGGACGCCTAACTTCACACGTTCACAACATCCTACAGTCATCCAGGTTCCTCTTAAAATCAAAGTTTATTAAAACCTTTATCATGACATATACAGCTTCATGTAGTTTTTGCATTTGATGAACAAAATATAATGTAAGTGTTTTTAAAAAAATAAAATAAAATTATAATGTTTATCTCTTCAAATGCAGAGTTTGTTAGATCGTGGCGTAGACAAAGATGTAGAAGGCGGTGTCATGCCAAATCTCACCTATGTTACACGAGAGAAACGCAACAACAAAGCACATAATTATAAGGCTGGAGCACTTAACGTCATGGTAATTGAACTCCCTATACATTGCTCCATGTTATAGAACACGTTTCTGATTAACTATCAGTTTTCATTCTCTTCTTATAATATCTTAACAATTTTTTTCATAATGAAGCTTCGAGTGTCGGGCATAATGACAAATGCACCAATAGTACTGGTCCAAGACTGTGACATGTACTCAAACGATCCTGAAACACCACTTCGTGCATTATGTTACTTTTTGGATCCTAAAATTGATCCAAAGCTTGCATTTGTTCAGTTTCCACAAAGATACCATAGCATCAACAAAAATGACATTTATGCGAATGAGTTCAAGGCCGAGACACAAATTCTAAGTCTTGGAATGGATGGTTTGCTAGGCGGTCAGTATATGGGCACAGGAGGATTTCTCAATCGACATGTTATTAGCGACAATTCATCTGTGGGTGTCAATGCAAGTAGCGTGCTAGATAACGCAAAATCAATGAAGAGTAAAGAGATTGTAGTTTCAACATACAAAGTAGCCAGCTGCGATTTTGAAGAAAATACCTCATGGGGTTCCGAGGTTAGCTTCTTTAATTTCTCCAAATAGGGTCCTTAAGATTTTAAAAGATGGCACTACAAGAAAACTGTCATTAGAGGCACATAAAAAAAGGAGTCACAAAATGTCCAAATGTGTCACTAAAGTAACTAAGATGGTGTCGCTAAAATAGTGACAAAAGAGTGTGGGCATATAACTTTGGCTTTGTGACACAGTTTTTTCTTGAAAATTGTCAACCCAACCAAAGCTATATTCATTGCCTACACCTTTTAATAAGAGTCACCAAGCTAAACTAGTATCACATGGTTTGTTTCAGTGTGTCATTAAAGCTTTGTCAAATGTGACTTGTAGTTTGGGATTTTATGAATTAAGACAAAACGTCACAAATGACTGTCATCTGCTACAATATTTTGCAGATTGGATTTCGATACGGCACTCTAACAGAGGACACATACACAAGTTTTCGACTTCATTGTGAAGGATGGAAGTCAGTATTTTTCAGTCCAAAACGTGCTGCATTTCTCGGAGGTTCACCATCAAACTTAAATGATTCCTTAACCCAAATCCAACGATGGTACATGGGATTCCTTGAAATATTTTTTAACAAATATTGTCCAATAACATATGGCATTCGGTCGATGAATCCACTTCAAGCTCTATGTTACACTCACTATACACTTCGTCCATTTTGGATGATTCCAATCTTTATCTACGCGTTCTTGCCTCAAATTTCACTCATAAACTCCTTCCCTATATTCACGAAGGTACGTATCAATCAAACTTTCCCATCATACCAATTCAATGTAAAGAAATTAAACGTATAACGATTATTGCAGGATTCTAAAGAAGGCTTATTCTTGTACGCATTTTTATTTCTTGGAGCTTACGGAAAAGAGATACTTGATTATGTGGTGTTTGGTGGAGTATCTATGCAAAGGTGGTGGAGCTACCAAAGAATGTGGTTAATGTGGGGACTCTCAAGCCTTCCATTTGCATTGCTAGAGTGGTCACTTAAAAGCATTGGCTTATCATCGTTTGGGTTCAATGTTACTAGCAAAGTGGTCGATGAAGAACAAAATAGATTATACGAACATGGCGTCTTTGACTTTGGAGTCACATCGCTCTTGTTCTTTCCGATTTCAGTTGCTTCAGTGATCAACCTGTTATCATTTGTGAAAGGAATGATTGATGTTTTTAGCATGGGGAGATCGGAAAATTTGTTTGTGCAGATTTTTATAGCTGGGTTCGTGGTGGTGAATAGCTGGCCGATATATGAAGGCATGGTTTTAAGGAAGGATCGAGGGAGGATGCCATTAACCGTCACCATAACATCAATATCGATTGCAATTGCGATTTGTTTGGCCTCGTCTTTGTTTTTTTAAAGTTAAATGTATCATGAAAAACAACCAAATGAAGTTGCATGATGTAATATTTTATTTACCTGTTGAATTATTGGACTAACTAAATGAAATAAATTCTGTCGTTTATATTTATATCCAAATCAATCTTAATCGACCGTGTATGAATAACACTTCAAATCGATCCCGAACCTTGTGTTTAAAAGTTCATTTGATAAGGTTAAAGATGGTCTTACTATCTAGTATCGTGTATATATAACTCGATGAACCAATATTATGCAAGTAGACAACTTATTTATTAATAAGTGCGTAGGGTGTAATGAAATAGAGTTAAGGTATAACTCTGCGCCACGTCAGCGCCATATTAGCTTTAACTTTTCAAGCTTAACTAAAAAGAAATACCCTTTATCATAACTCAACCATTTACAAATTCAACCCCTAAACTAAAACTAATAGTTCATTTAATAAATAACATAACATTAAAACTTAAACATTACAATACGAATTTAAAAAAAAAAAAAAAAAAAAAAAAAAAAAAAATAAAAAAAAAAAACAACGAAAAAAAAGAAAAAAAACAAACAAAAAACGAAACATACGAATTACAAATACTTATTCATCTTCTTCGGAATCTTGTTGTTGTTCTTATTGTTGAAGATGTTTTTGCCAAAGATGCTCCATAATGTTTAGTTGGAGACTAGTATGCGTTTCTCTGTCGCGTATTTCTTTTGCCTTTTGACGTTGGATATCACATCTGTCAACCCACCTTTCTTGCCTCAAACGTGGTGCCGGACCAACCCACATTTCGCCATACTCACATAGTGCAAACTTTTGATCTTTTAAAATCATGCTATGCAAAATAATGCAAGAATACATGATTCTACGTATCCTGGTAACGTCCATTTGACATGCCGGTTTAGTATTATACCCCAACGTCCTTTGAGCATACCAAAAGCACGTTTGACATCCTTTTGTTCACTTTCTTGTTTCCTTTTAAAATAACCATGTTTATCGTCAGTTGCAACCGTGAATGATTTGACGAAAGTTGCCCACTGTGGGTAAATTCCGTCAACTAAGTAATATCCCTTTTCATACATGGTTCCATTTACCATAAATATATGGTGCTATAGGGGCGACGTCATCAAGAATGTCATCGAATAACGGAGATTTATCTAAAACATTAAGATGGTTATTCCCCCTCGCCACCCCAAAAAATGCATGCCAAATCTATAAATCTTGTGAAACAATAACTTCAAGCATTATTGTTTGGGTATTTTTAATCACCCCTACCATATTGCCTTTGTCAACCCATCAGACAATTTTTCAACTCCCAATGCATGCAGTCAATGCTACCAAGCATTCCCAGAAAACCATGATAAGACTCATGTCTTTCATAAATTCTTTGAATGTCTGCATATGTTGGTTTTCTTAAGTACTCCGGCATACACAATTCAATAACGCACTTGTTAAAATTATCAAGACAATCACGTGAAGTATGCTCACCCATTTGCAAATATTCATCAAACGCAACGGGTGCAGTGCCGTATGCCAATTGACGTATGGCAGATGTACATTTTATAGTAACACTTATACTCATTCGACCCATACAATCGGGTGCTTGGCTAAAGAATGCAAAATGACTTGGAAGATGATAGGAAGTATAAGATTCAATACTTTTGACTATTTCTAGAAATAGTTTCTGGCTCATACGATATCTTCTTCGAAAATTCCGGTGCGGATACTTGCAACGTGGATTGAAATAGTCGTTCATCAAACATTCTTCGGCAACCTTACGTTCACGATAGATCGGGTTACGGGTCAAGCGAGGTTGAGCTGCTTCTTGTTCCAACTGTTGCTGATATTCGTACGCGGCCATCATAAAGTATAAGTCAGTTTCATCATCTACATCTGACCAGTTCTTAGGTTCTTCGTCACTTTGATTCGGATTCATTGTGAATGAACAAGTTTTTTTTGTTAGAGAGGAAGTATATAAATTTGAGTTTGAGTAGTGGAAGTGTGAAAAAAAAAAGTTGTGTGTTAATTGGTTATTTATAGTAGTAGAAAAAAGGTTTTGAATTTTTATTATTTTTTATTTTTTTATTATTATTTTTTTAAAATCTGCCCATTTATAGACGTTAGAGGGGGCAAAATGTATTTTTTTTAAATTCAAATGGTAAAGTAGCCGTTTTAGGGGGCGAAAATGTAATTTTTTTTAATTCATAGCTGCTTAACGCAGCGTTATAGCCATAACTTGCACCTTAACGCAAGTCCTTAACTCACTTGGACGGCGTGGTAACGCGGCCTTAATGCAGACAAAGTTAAGGCATAACTCAAGTAGAAGGGCACCATACCGCATGCTGATGAGTGTATAAATACTCATCATTTTTACCTAATCTGAACTGCCAAAAACATCCAAAAACACCCAATAATGCATCAAAATANTTCATAGCTGCTTAACGCAGCGTTATAGCCATAACTTGCACCTTAACGCAAGTCCTTAACTCACTTGGACGGCGTGGTAACGCGGCCTTAATGCAGACAAAGTTAAGGCATAACTCAAGTAGAAGGGCACCATACCGCATGCTGATGAGTGTATAAATACTCATCATTTTTACCTAATCTGAACTGCCAAAAACATCCAAAAACACCCAATAATGCATCAAAATAATGAAAATATTCCAAAAGTGTGTTTTATATGTTCTAGATACAAAATGTTTGAAAACAAATGAAAAACGAACAAAGTTTGCATAATTGGCAGTTTCAGTCCCTCAACTTTCACAACTTGTCAAATCTAGTCCCTGGTTATTAATCCAATGCAGCATGAACTTTTTCTAGAGAACTTACCACAAGTGGCTAAGGAAAGTGACTACCCTGGACTCGATGTTTTTGTTTGCACCGCGGATCCGTTTAAGGAGCGCACCTTAATTTCTTTTGTTTCGGGAAACAATAAAGATGTATCATAAAAGGTCCCTGGTTATTTCAAATCATGCAAAATATCATAAAAGGTCCTTGGGGACTCATAAGTTGTCAAAACAAATCCTTTGAATATCAAAAATCACAAATTTAAAACTTTGGTCCCCCAAGTTTGAAAAATGTCAAAAATAGTCCTTGGTGATTTAAAAAGTGAAAATAATCAAAGATAAACCTTGTACCATTCATAAATGAAACAATTGGTCCTTATGGTAAAATTTTGGAAAATTACATGTTTGGTCCCTGAAGTTTCACAAATTGGCAGAATTAGTCCCTGGGAATTTCAAAAGTATAAAAGTCAACTTTGGTCCTTGTACTATTCAACCTTGGCAAGAAAGGACCCTTTGAGAACTTTGGAAAATTTACAACTCAAGTCCCTCAAAATTCAGAAATTACAAAACTAGTCCTTGTGATAAATTACAAACCAAACGAGCCCTTTTATTTACCCACCAGTCCAATCCCTTAAATCCAAAACCCAACTAGCCCATATCCTAAACCCTTTACCTTTTTTCTTCCCTGGCCCAAACCACCAAAGCCCAACTTCCATTTTATAATAAAACGGGGTCAAACTTTGTTTGACCACACCCCCTTCCCTCCTTCCTTCCACAAACCAGAAACCACAAACCAGAGTGGTTTTCCAACCCACCACCCCACTTGCCAGTCACTTCCCACCGCCCAACCCACCACCTTCACCTACCAAACAAGCCACAATAAATGCACCACCCCCCTGTTGCAATTCCACAGTGCAATTTGCACTATTTTATTTTGGCGCCAAAACCAAATGAAGGGCCAAGATTGAGTTTAGTGATCCAAAGGTCAAGATTTGAAGTGGGATATGTGCAGAAGACTCCAAGGAACCCTAATTCTCAAGTATAAAAGGAAGAAGATGCAAGGAGTAGTGTGTGTAGTCATTTTAGTAGTAAATTAAGTTCGAATTTCATGTAATCTAATTTTTAGTGTTAAGTTTAATTTCCAAAGCTTGTAATCTGTTTCTTAAATGTAATTTGATCTTTTGGAAATCAAAATTCCTCAAGTATGTTAGTAAATCTCTGTTTTGGCTTTTCAATTTCAAATCCTCTGTTTTAGCTTTAATGGTGATCTAATGCTTGAAGTTACTTGATATCCATAAGCTCACCTTAGGACATTAATAGTTTAAGAAAACATAAAAAGTAAAAAAATTCAGAAAAAAATCAATCACAGGGTACCTTTGATTGACTGTGGAAAGCTTTGGAAGTTGCCTACAATGGAGGGGCAAGATGGACTTTTACCTAGCTTATCTCTGATAAGCTAGGAGCTTGTTGAGCATAAAGAAACTCTAGTTAAGCTAGAGCTAAGGTTTTCTACTTTCAAGTTTCAAAAATCTCAATTTTCAGTGTAATATTCATTTTACGGTATAAGTTCTTATTATTGCTTATCTCTGTGTCCTTTGTGCTTATTCTGTGTACTTTAGTCATAATATAGCTTAAAATTAAGTTCTTAGTTGTTAAAATCATTTGCGCAAATAATTCTCATTTTCACTGTCAAAATTGGATCATTGGTTACTTTGGATATTTGTGAGTTAGCTTGCTGTTTCTGTGCTTAATTTGGGTTATTAGATCATATTAAGGTGTTAGAAATCAGTTTCATAATCCAAATCAAGAACTTGTTTTGAAAATCAAAAACTAGTTCAATAAGAGTAGTGTTTGGTTTTGCTGTCATAAGTGTGATCCAGTGTGTTTGTGTTCTTGTTCTTGCTTGGTACATGTCATTTAGGGCCATATTATCTCAGAACAATCATAAAAACCATTGGTCATTTGATAAAAAGTCAAAATCAATTTGTATCTCATCATAGTGTTAATCTGTCAAAGTTTTCAAATCAAAATCCATTCCAATCTGTTCAATAGTGTTTGATTTAGCATAATTTAGTCTTAATACAGCCTAATACAACATAATCATTCATAAAATCAAGATCAAAGTTCATATAAGTCAACCATGTGCATTTTCCTAAAAAAGTCAAAAAGTTAATCTGTCAAAATGGCAAGTTTTTATTAGTGATCCATAGGGTTCAATACAGATTGGAAATCCAATCCATTTGTTGTTTTGTGTTAATTTGTTGGTGTTTTAGCTTTTTCAAAAAGAAAAACAGATTTTGGAAATCATTTGCACATAAAAATTTGGTCTTAAAGTTGCCTGGGTGAGATTCTTCCTCCCCTGTGCACAGGTTTTTGTCCAACTTCATAAGCTCACACAGAGCTTATTAGTGGACCCCATTGCATGAATCTTGGCTTTTTGGAAAGCCCATAAGCTCAAAATTAAGGTTCAAGTTTTGTTTTGTGTTTTCAAGCTTGTTTCATAGGGCTGCTACTAGCTTTTAACTTTCACCATTTTGCTGTTTATACTGCTACTCAGTGTTATCCACCAACTTCACAAGCTCACCACAAGCTCCTCAGTGAACCATAAGCTCTGATTATTGGCTTATTGGAGAGCTTACCTGGCCCACTTTTCAAATCAAGTTTCATTTTAGACCCTAGATCACCCCTGTGGGCCCCACATAGTCATGCAGTTTGTCCCATTTTGAGTACTCTTAATTAATCTGTGGAAATTTGAGATTGCTTATTTGTGCTTATTTGCTTATTCTGTCATGGATTGTTGTTTATTCAAGTTCATTTAGGTTCACTTAGGTTGTTTATAACTTATTTCATCATTTGTGTTCACTGTGTGGTTCATTTCAAGCTTTTGCATAGCTAGTTTGACCAAAGTCAAACTGCTAATCCATTTAGCATCCCAAAGTGCTTATTTTTTAGAACCAAAACTTTTGTTTTTACAAAAGTTACTTATGTTCATCATATAAACTTCTGTCAAAAAGAAAATTCCAAAAATCATCACTTTTTAAGAAAAGTGATAGTTTCTATTTAATATAATTTAGATTTTTATTTTTCTTTTTAAATTTTAATTAATTACTTATCTGTTTTTATATTTTTCTTAATTTTCTGTTATCTTAAAGTATTTGTATAAATTTTATTAGAATTTTCCCTATTCATTTAGTATTAATTAGAATTAAAAACAGTTTAATTAATAATTAGTTAATATTAGTAATTAAATAGTTTTAATAAAATTTTGTTAAACAGTAGTATAATTTTATATTTTTCCTAAGTTCTAAATAATATTTAGCACTTCTGGTAATTTTCCCATAATTTCTTCTGTTAATTTGGTAATTCTTAGATTTAATTTTAATTAAAATAGTTTAATTAGAAAAACCAAAAAGAAAATAGTTTTAGTGTCTAAACTTAATCTCAGATCCATTTTTATAATTTTTTTAGTTTTTATACATTGTTTAGAATCTGTAAAAATTGTATTTGTAATTTTCTCTTTTCATTTTCTATTTTTCGTATTTAATCTAGTTTAATTAACCTTTATATAATAGTTTAGTAATTAATTAATAAAAGATCCACAAAAAGACAAAAATATTTATTTTTAATTTTTATATTTCTTTTAAGTCATTTTAGATTTTTAGAAAATATTTTTGTAATTTTCTAAGTGAAATTTGTAATAGAAATCTTTTTAGAATTAGTTTAAATAGATTTTAATTAAATTAAAATAGTTTTAATTAAATAATTAATATTAAATTAATATAATATTAGTAAAATATTTTCTTCTTAGATTTTAATTTCCTTTTAAGTTTAAAAGTTTTAAAATTTTCATTTTACACCCTTGTAGTTTAGAACTTGTCACATTTAGTCCTTGTACTATTTTCAGTTACGTTTTTAATACTTTTTGTTACATATTTGTTATATCTGATTGTTGTACATCTTAATACTGTTTCCAAATACCATTCCAAGCAATCATTAGTGTAAAATCAAATCAAAATCCATTTCTGGTTACTATTCCTGATCACTTATTCCAAAACGTTTTTCCAAATACAATTTCAATCTCGTCGGGATATAACGACCCGGGAATACACTGTGCTTACACCGGATCATTAATTGATCACTCTCTCCCTCATTTGACTTAGTTGACCACACATGGTTGACTGGTTAGTTTGGGAGGAGTCACATGCTCTAAGAAGTTTCATAAATTGGTTGCAATATCAGCGATATATTACCTCATGTCTCTATACATTGAGTGTAGACGTGTAATATACATTGTAACACCCCAATCTGACAAGGGTAAAGATGTCACAATAATGGTTTCACATCAGAACATATATAAATAAACAAAAGCGGAAGTCTTACATAAATATCTTTAGTCTAAGATGACTATGGTCAAATCAGCATTCAGCTCTACTCTCAAACCCCAGAAAAGCTATCCCACAAGCTATCTTGAATACCTGCCGCGGAGAAAAGAAATGCGGCTGAGCTACGAAAGCTCAGTGAACGGATATAACAATAATAAACTGAAATAAATGATGAAGTACCATAATATAGTTCGAGAAGCATAATTAGGTATAACGGATAATACGGAAATAAATTGTATAGGTTAAGTAAGGAATCTATACAGTCACCTGAATAAATAGAATCAGAACTATAATAATACCATAAGCTCAGAAACATATCATAATTACATAAGTGGAGTAACTAGCTCCCAGAATTGTGAAGGACGTGTATTGCACACATGGTTCTAAATAGCACGCTATAGCGGCGCCATAGCGTCGCTATAGCGCGAGGCGTGGCCTCCACGTTACGAAACATGTCAAAGCGTCGTCTTAAGGCGTGACGTGCAATAAAGCATCATATAGCGCGTAGCGTGGCGTCTTTTTTTTGAAGATTTTAAGATTTTTTTTAAAAAAAAAAAAAAAAAGATTTATTGGATTGAGCTTATTTTCAAGTATTTATTCGGTCTTAGTAGCTCCATAACCCAAATTTAAGCCTAGTAGCTAACTAATATTGACAACTCTATAAATATGTTTTGCCGCTTTGAATCACGCTTTAAAAACGCTATAACGCAACGCCTCACGCTAAAGCTTGAGGCTTGGCTATGCCGCTACGCCACGCTTCACGCTATTTATAACATTGATTGCACACACAGCCACATTCACCAGACAATATCATATCATAACAGAAACAGAAACTGATCTAGGATGCATCCATACGCCCCCTACCCATTCACATGCAGACGAATCAAAGGGACGTGGCAGAACATCACTCTACTGCCCTAGAGTCATGTCAGAGGTGCATCCCTGACACGGACATGGAACCCCCATGCCTAGTGAAGCTCAGGTAATCATAAGGTTCATAACAAAGGTTCAAAGCATAGTTGTCATATCAATAGGTTCAGATAGCAAAGTTTATCATAACAGAGGTTCAAACAGAAGGTTCATAGCAAAGGTTGTAATCACAAAGGAAACCTTAAGGATAAGGTCAGAATATTCGTACCTCAAAAGCAAAGCTGACAGAAGTAGAAAGATCAAATGAGGAAGTAATAACTTTATCTTAAATAAAATTCCTCCTTTTAATCAACTTTCCATTTTTAGTATCTTTCCATTTTTAGTATCTTTCCATTTTTAGTAGGTTTCCCAAATTAGTAAGTTTCCATAATTAGAAAGTTTTCATATAATAATTAAGTTAAATATAGAATTAAATCATTATTATGAAATTAGGGTTTATTATTATAAGTTATAATAGTTTAGGGTTTAAAGTGTAACTATATTATAATGTAAAGTTTAAATGTAAATATCATATGTTTCACACTTTATTCACTTTAATCCATAAGTTTCTCATATTTACAATTCCAACCCTTTGGTTTTAATAATTTTACAAATTAAACCTTTTAAGTAAATAACTTACAATTTAATCCTTATAATATTCATATTTACATATTAAGCCTTTAATTATCAGAAATTACACATATTACCCTTCAATATTATATCTATTCAAAACAGCCCTTAACTTTCATAATTTACAAGTTTAACCCCTTAATTTTAATTAATTACAATTCGGATTATATAATTACATAATCTTCTATTTAAACCTTTTAGTTGCAAATTTAACACATGACACCCTCATATTATATTTTTCCTAACTTGCCCCTGATCTAATACATCTTATAAAAATAACCCACAAGTTTATAAAATTTCAAAACACACCCTTGTACTATTTAAAACAAATTGGTTTATATTAAAAATTATCAAACCCTGACCCTAATTTACCCAATAATTACAACATTAATAATAACCTTAAAAACACATTTATTAAACCAGGCCCTAATTCATAAGATTACCTTTTTCCTTTAATAATTCCGATTATAAAATAAATCCAAACTTAGTTTCCATGTCTTGAAAATTATATAACTTATTTTACTGATGTTATATGATGCTCATAGGACCAGAGAAAAATATTTACAAAGTTTACAAAAATCGCATGGCTGTTTTCTTAATTATAGTTCGATTTAGGGTTTAGTTACTTATATAAATTTGTACAATCACATTCGCTTGCATGGTTCAATTCTACTATTTTATATAGATCATATATGATATTTAGGATGCTAGAAAAATACCAGAATGATTTTAGAACATATGGATTAGAGCAGAACAATTCTTTCTTCTCGATGGGATAAAACTGACTCAAACAATTCCCCTAGCTTCACACGATCGACCCAGACTTGAACCAATATTTTTCTCAACTTCTTTGAATTCATAGAGACCAGGAAAATTGTTTAGGTGCTGTGGAAAATTTGTATTCGACTGAATGGGATTTTTTTGGATTCGGTGGGTTTATAAAAGTCGACTAAGGATTTTTATAATATATTGTTTGTTGTATAGTAACTCTGTTGATGGTTCTCAACTCACCAGATGTGACTTGTGTCCATCAAAGAGTTGGCTAGTCCAAAGGGTACAGCTTTGGTAAAGACACATCAAATCTGTTGATGGCTGTAATGATTTGCCAAAAATCATAGGGTACTCAACTCACCCATGCTTCATTGTTGAGAGTTGAAATGGTTATCAATTCACCATGGATCTTATTCTGTGAAAATCCAAAGAATTGACTAGCCCATAAGTATATGGCTTATGGTAAAGGCAGTGGTAATCCATATTGGTTTTCAATTCACCAAGGATGTTTCCTTTAAGAATTGGCTAGTCCTGAGCAAACGGCTACAGGTAAAGACAACTCAAATCCGTTTATAGTTGATGATTTACTAAAAATCATATGGTTATCAGTATACCATTGTTTTCGAACTAAAACATTTGGCTACTCCAGTAGTGATGGCTATTGGTAAAGAGACATCAAATCCATTAGTTTCAATGATTCACCTCTCACAGGAGTTAACATACCTGGATGTGATAAGAATAGTATGAAACTTATTTGTTTTGATGTATCTAATGTCATATGTTGCTGCAAAGATATGGTGTTTCAAGCTTATGCATCATAGAGATGTCATTTTTTTTGGTTCTTTGCTGTTGATGTTTGAAGACAATCCTCTTTCCATTATTGTGATTACTGATCTATCAAGGAATCTTGAACTTAACCATGTCAAATTCAAGATTAGGGGAGGATTGTTGGGAATTCTGCTAAGTGAGAATTCTGCTAATGGTAGTTGCTGATGGAATCTGTTGAAGAGATGGATTCTACTGAATAAGTGTTTCTGCTGAAGGCTAAGCTTCAGCATATTGAGTTACTGCGGATAGAGTTAAACCGCGTATTTTGTAATATAGTTAGGATATGCATGAGTAATATTAGGAAAAGATAATGCATATTGTTTAGAGTTTATAGAATATACGTTTCTTGTGAAACGGTTTAGGGTTAGGGTTCCTTGTCTATAAAAGGAATACAAGTTTATGTTCTATAAAAAAACGAGTTTACGAGTGTTGAAAAACAAGTTCTTATTATATAAAAGATCCATAGAGGATCAAACGTTCTTAGTATTAATTGTTTCTGTTTGTATTTATTTTCCGCATTAGAATACAAGCTTTGGAGATTCTCTATTAGAGTGTTTGTGATTACATAGACATTGCTAACGATCAACGAGAGCTACAAGATCTATCAAGGGTATAAGATTCAACAAGCACGAATCCACAACTCACGCACGTAAATCCTACCCTATGCGCCACCACCGCCGCATCTAGCCCCGTTTTTCGTATCTTGGTAAGCGTGATGATGCGTGTATATATCGTTGTAGAATAGGTTATTCTTTATCAAGTTTTAAATTTATATTTAGCCGACTTAACCTATAACACACACTAACGAGCAGTGTACCCGATCAATGTAGCTAATTGGTAAGTAGAGTGTCGATCACTAAGAGTGGAACGTTAACACCTAGAATGTCTATCAGTATTTTAATTCCTAAGTTAGTTCTAAAAACATAATCTAACACAAGGGGGTTTGCAGCCTGAGAGACTGGCACAATTGAGTTGATTAGTAAAGTAATTAAAACTATAGAGTCGAATAAGCGAATGGCAAACACGTACACAGATAGATAACATATACAGATAAGGGGCCTGACCAATAGTTAAGTAGCTTGTCACTTGTTTTATTGCTAGTCTTATAGGATGAGTGCTAAAATCTATTCTCTCTCGTTGGTATCTTAAATACAGGTGAGTAAACTCTTAATGATTACTTATGTCTATATTATTTATCCTTTTTTAAGGGCTTACATTAACTTATAATGCTAATGAAGTAATCGTGGGAGGCGTATGACAGCGCAAACGAGCCACGGCTAAACACAGAGGTAATCAAAGCACATGCACAAAGAACCAAATAAACATCAAATAAACTTTAATCGATGGGAAAACAATATAAAGGCGAGTCCTATGGCATAGACAAGGCCAGCAATCCTGATGGATTAAAGAGTACTATTACAATAAAACAAAACTAATTAATGAATTAAAAACTAGCAGGACCTTCTTACTGCTCTAAGATCTTCGTTTGGGTGGTGTCTTGTTTTGCCAAATCGTCTGTATTCTTCTCCTTAGGGTTTTGTTGCACACCAAATTCGGCTGTCTAATGGGGTATTTGTAATTTCTGTCAGAGGGCTCAATGCGGCACATCAACTAAGTTGATGCGGCGTATCTCGACAACTTCGCTTAGGGTCCAAGAATAAAATATCCACAAATATTCTTACACCGTCTTCAGATGCAGTGTATCTTCAATATCTTGTGCGGCGCATGTTCTTCTATGTCTTGGATTATCTTTGGTGAAGTCTTGAGATTGATACGCCGTATGTATGAAAGTAATACGGCGTATCTAGAGTAGATAAGTCAGATCTTCTTCGTTGACCTAGGTTTAATATACAGAGCATGGGATAAATCCATGCAGTGCATTTTTCAAAGTCAGGCAATGGTCTTCAAATTCATCTAAGTGTTGTCGTACGGCGTGTCTGTCTAGAATGATACGGCGTATCTTCCTTCAGTTCAGTAGACTTTTCCAACTTGATCCATTTTGCTCCATTTTACGTCCAAAATAACTAACTTTCACTAAACGTTTGTTTATAACTGAGAATTACAAAAGTAAACGATTAAGTATAAATTCTCATATAAAATAATACAAAAAAGTCTAATACATATGACAAATGATGGCAATAAAATGTACTTATTTGATGTCATCACGCGACACCATATATCTAGTGGTAAGAATAACAACCACACTGATTCACAACCTCGTGTGAATCGGTGTGAGTAAGAACGGTTGAGAAACATATAAAAATTGATAAAAACGAATCTAAAACTTATGGTATCATTGTTCTTGTGTCGTGTTCTCCTCATGGTACACGTGCCGAGAGCTCAAGCTCTTATACGCCTCATATTGGCCTCGTGTCCAGCTTGTTATCAAGCTCATAAGCTTATTTGATGGGTTAACTAGTTATAATTGTCGCTGAGTTTATCATGGGTCACGGTTGGGAACCGAACCCACTTGTGTGTCTCGGTCTCTTATTGTTAGTTTGGTTTTGGTTATGTTTTGATTATCTTGGTCCGTTTGGTTTGTCTCACTTTCTATATGTGGTCACAGCCGAGACCTTATGGTCTCGGTGAGGTAAGTATTTGGTCCGTTTGGCTTGTCTTGTTTGCGGCGTAGATTCAAAGCCGAGACCCCGTGGTCTCGGCGAGGTAAGTTATTGTGGTCCGATTGGTTTGTGATGTATTTGTGTTTGGTTATGACTTGGAACTCGAGCTGTAGGACTAGTATTGGCAAAGAGTTGATAATGTGATGTTATAATTTGGACTTGAATTGATTTCCTGATGATCAGCCTTGTCGTGTGTTAGCCAAGAACCCGTGGTCTCGGTGTGACCTCGATAGCCTATAATGGATTTACGATATATGACTTGAACAATACTTGACTTATTAACTATTTGACCCGGCTTTACGACCGAGGGATTAATATAGAAACGTGACTCGAAACGGAAATAACTCGTGTGACACAAATTGTTTTGACTCGACAATAAGCTAAAAGAAAAGAAATAATAAAAATAGTTAGAAGAAATATTAATTAGCAAATCAAATTTATTATTTAATATGTAATGACGAATGGGGGGAATTTAAAGTTTGAATATGAGATTTTGGATAAACACGGAAAAACACGAGGGTTATTAGATGTTTCGAGGCACGTTATCCAAGTATACTATGTTTGAATTGTTGGGAAAATTGGGAACAAGGGTATAAGCTTGAACCATATGTTGTAGTTGTTTGACCATGGCTCGAAATGGAAAGACGACCGTGTGACTTAATATTTTGTTTGACACGATTAGACAAAAGAAAAAGGACACGAAATAAACTATTAAATATTTATTTGAAAATTTAGTTATTATTAAGCTATTTAATAACAAAGTGTATTTAGTAAAATAAATATACAAGGATTTTAATGAAAAGAGACACACGTAGAATACCGTATTTAGATCTATCGGATTACTTGTTGGATTATTTATTTGTTGGTTGTTGATTGGTAGTCGGTATATTTTGGGATTTTTTTTGCAACGCCGGATCTTGAATATATATATATATATATATATTGAAACCTGGGCTATTGTTGGATTTGGAATATTATCGAACTTTGGACATATTAGACTATTGGGACACGAAACGACTACAGTACATTAGACTCAAAATGAATTTAATGTATTTGAGCTGTAACGGAAGAACAATATGAAAATGTCTAACGATCAATAATATTTATAATCCCTTGTTAACAAAAACGTATTTGGAAACTAATAAAGTCACTTGACTTGGAACGTTTTACGAACAAATAAGTTATGGTGAATGTTTGTTAAATAGATAAAACATGTATGTTTTATGAAACTTAATGGGATTATGGGATAATACCGATGACTACCAACCCTTCCAGTTAATTGGTGTGTTTGATATGTGTGATTACTTTCAGTTATCTCCGTCATCGTTCCTTGACTTGTATTCTTGTCAACACTCTCCGCGTCAAATTCTTTTGTCTTGTTTCCCTTTTTGGCGTGTGTACTCTTGAGTTAGTGTTTTCCTCCCGTGGCACGAATGATGATACCAAGCACCTATAACGGGCTAAAACGAGATTATAATTTGGAAATGGAATTGGAATAATTTGGAAACGGAATAGGATTATTTTGGAAATGGGAATAGTTAATTTTGAAAACTTTTGCACATTTAGTTATTTTATGGAAACGTGTTAAAACGNCAGAGAGTTGATAATGTGATGTTATAATTTGGACTTGAATTGATTTCCTGATGATCAGCCTTGTCGTGTGTTAGCCAAGAACCCATGGTCTCGGTGTGACCTCGATAGCCTATAATGGATTTATGATATATGACTTGAACAATACTTGACTTATTAACTATTTGACCCGGCTTTACGACCGAGGGATTAATATAGAAACGTGACTCGAAACGGAAATAACTCGTGTGACACAACTTGTTTTGACTCGACAATAAGCTAAAAGAAAAGAAATAATAAAAATAGTTAGAAGAAATATTAATTAGCAAATCAAATTTATTATTTAATATGTAATGACGAATGGGGGGAATTTAAAGTTTGAATATGAGATTTTGGATAAACACGGAAAAACACGAGGGTTATTAGATGTTTCGAGGCACGTTATCCAAGTATACTATGTTTGAATTGTTGGGAAAATTGGGAACAAGGGTATAAGCTTGAACCATAGGTTGTAGTTGTTTGACCATGGCTCGAAATGGAAAGACGACCGTGTGACTTAATATTTTGTTTGACACGATTAGACAAAAGAAAAAGGACACGAAATAAACTATTAAAGATTTATTTGAAAATTTAGTTATTATTAAGCTATTTAATAACAAAGTGTATTTAGTAAAATAAATATACAAGGATTTTAATGAAAAGAGACACACGTAGAATACCGTATTTAGATCTATTGGATTACTTGTTGGATTATTTATTTGTTGGTTGTTGATTGGTAGTCGGTATATTTTGGGATTTTTTTTGCAACGCCAGATCTTGAATATATATATATATATATATATATATATATATATATATATATATATATATATATATATATATATATATATTGAAACCTGGGCTATTGTTGGATTTGGAATATTATCGAACTTTGGACATATTAGACTATTGGGACACGAAACGACTACAGTACATTAGACTCAAAATGAATTTAATGTATTTGAGCTGTAACGGAAGAACAATATGAAAATGTCTAACGATCAATAATATTTATAATCCCTTGTTAACAGAAACGTATTTGGAAACTAATAAAGTCACTTGACTTGGAACGTTTTACGAACAAATAAGTTATGGTGAATGTTTGTTAAATAGATAAAACATGTATGTTTTATGAAACTTAATGGGATTATGGGATAATACCGACGACTACCAACCCTTCCAGTTAATTGGTGTGTTTGATATGTGTGATTACTTTCGGTTATCTCCGTCATCGTTCCTTGACTTGTATTCTTGTCAACACTCTCCGCGTCAAATTCTTTTGTCTTGTTTCCCTTTTTGGCGTGTGTACTCTTGAGTTAGTGTTTTCCTCCCGTGGCACGAATGATGATACCAAGCACCTATAACGGGCTAAAATGAGATTATAATTTGGAAATGGAATTGGAATAATTTGGAAACGGAATAGGATTATTTTGGAAATGGGAATAGTTAATTTTGAAAACTTTTGCACATTTAGTTATTTTATGGAAACGTGTTAAAACAAGTATTTATATTATTAGGTTTTTCCGAGTCCGTTGTGCTGTTCTACTATTTGGTTTTTGTGCTATTCTGCTCCTGATATTGTTGTGTTACTACAATGCTGGACTGAGGTGAGTTTCATAGCCCCACTTTTACTTTAATAATGTTTTTATTAAATTTGGGGCGAAAGAACATGCAAATTATTTTGTTTGGACCTGTGTCGTTTTTAAATGTTTGATATTGTTTGTTATGTTAGCTAGCTAAGGATAGATTATATAAGCTGCAATGTGTAGGGTTATTATATCACAGCTGCAATCGTGTAGAGTATAATAACATGGTATAAGTGTAGGATAGTACTATAGCATGCACCTATAGGAATTGATGCTGTTATTGATATGAGATTGAGATGTTAGTTGATGCCTTAGTCTAGTATAGCAAACTTATGAGAATTTCGGTCCACTTTTACGTATTGTTTTGAGTCTAAACCTATGAACTCACCAGCGTTAGCTGACCTTTTAGCATGTTTTCTCAGGTATTGATTAATGTATTTGTTGATGCTTATTTGGATGGGAAGCTTGGCAAGTGGCGAGGTTATCGGATTAGTCGGACTCTAATAAACTATATGGGACCTGTCTTTTGTTTTATTTTGGGCTTACCTAAGTACTTTTGGAACAAATGTAAACCTTAAATTCTGGATTTAATTGTTTTAATTAATCGGATGATGCTATTCCGTTCTTGTATTTGTGTTGTGTGTCAATCCAAGTAATATCCCGAAACTTTGATAAGTCTTCCGCTGTACCAAAATTTTGGGGGTGTTACAATTTTTTTATAATTTTTTTACACAATATAGTGACGGTATAATTTGTTGTCACTTACTTTTGGTCATCGGTGAATATTGAATGAAGAAAATGACCGGTGGTCACTAGCTAGTCACTAAAATAACTGCTTGGCATCGTGGTATAATTTGGTGCATACAGTGAACAGATTGTTGGTCACTGTTTTTAAAATTTGGTGACGAAACTTTTAGTCATTGATATTGCAATTTAAACTCCCTTCAATATAAGAGTATCAAGTATGGTAGCTTGAACCATTTTGCCACCTCAGCATTTTACTTTTTCAAAGTAACACACCAAAATACCCCTTCACTAATACCTCAAACCATTTCACCCATTTTAGGACCCACCCCGTCCAATTAAAACACAAACTCAAAACCAAAACCCAATTAAAAAAAAAGGAAGAAGTGCATAATGGCGTACACTAGGGAATTAGCTTGGCAAATGGCACGAAAGAGGGGGGGTGGGTTTGGGCGGGGAGGTATAGTAAACATAGAAATGGCTCAAGCCATTTCCGTTTCACATAGGAATGGCGCCAAGATGGTGTTACTATCATCTAACAGGTTTTTCAAAAGGAAAAAAAAGAAACGCGGATCCAATTGCATCTCTCTATATCTCACCATTATCACACAATATCATTTGGCCACTCTTTCTATACCTCAGGTTCATCAAAATCATATCTCTCATAATAGAAGTTAAAATCATCATCATCTACCATCAATTTACAATGACATACCCCTAATCTACTGCGCGCATCTAATAATGAGCATGATAGATATTATATAAACTTTCATACACATAACCTTGCATAACAATGTAAACATTTGCGTATAAAAAAATAGAACACCAAAACATTCTTTAAAAGCTAATGTTAATGTGTTCCCCGTTTGGGGAAAATCTACGTGTACTCACCTCGAGTCCGAGCTAAAGACAATTCCTACTTCATTTCTTTACCTAGAATTATATGTATAATGTTAATTTGACGAAACACATAAACCCAATCTATATTTTTACTGGATAACATTGTCTATCTTATATTATTACTTCGTGGCCAAACTGTACCTTTAACTTAATATTAAGGCATATTTGATCATAATATCCGCATTATATAATAAGATTGACTTAAAAAAATATACATTAATGGCTTTAGTGGATACTTAACAGTTAACAGCATCACTAGCATGTTACTAATACATAAACGAACATCATTTTTGATGTAAAATTAGTGACGAATTATTGTAAAAAAATATCTGCCACATTAGCTTTATAAAATCCATACATCACAATAGTCACCAGACTGTCACTAAATGGTCTGTCAATTAAAGATTTCTGGTCCTGGATTGCAGACTCTCAACTGCATGGGAAACAAAGAATCATTATCGAAGTCATTACTTTGTCTACATTGTGGTCCATTTGGAGATATCGAAACAGTGTGATCTTCCAAGACTACAGGTTTAGAAAATGTTATATTATTGATAGCATTGTTGTTAACTCTTTTAATTGGCTTTCTAGTAGATTAAAAAAGTCTAGACTAGATTGGACGTTGTGGTTGCAAAACCCTATATCTTCCTTGTAATTTGTTCCTAGCGCCTTGCTAGTTTTATTATATTTCTGCCGTTCAAAACAAAATAATAATAAAAAAAAAAAAAAAAAAAAAAAAAAAAAAAAAACTGGTCTGTCAAATTTTCAGTCATTATATTTATTTTTTGGGTAAAAGGATTTATTCACCCCGGTAAAATCATTACGCCAAAAAACATTGAAGTACAATTGGCATGGGTGACTCCCATGCCCTCAGCCCGTTACATAGGCGATTTGACTCTATAAATGTAACTAAGCAAAACTACTGCTAAACGCAGGACAACCAAAGCTGCTAAACGCAGCAAATAACCAAATTACATTTCAATTACAATCAAAATGTATAAAACAACCAGGTCCGTTTGTACCACTTCCATGGAGAGCACTCGATTATCAACTTCATTGCATGTACAACGAGTTCAGCACCAACGTCCAAGGCTACATCTTCAACAGCAAGAACCTGTAAGAGTAACCTAAAGGAAAACCTGCCCTACCGCACGCGGCCAAAGCTCCAGGAATCCCTAACAACACGACCGGCAAAAGGAACGAAACACCCAAAACCTTGCCCTGCCGGCAACTACACTGGCAAAAGGTCCAAGATCCTTTTAGATAGAAGTTATGGTGTAACTAGGGGTGTTCGTGGGGTAGGGTTGACCCGAACCCGAACCCGATAAGGTCTTATAGGGTCGGGTAAATAAAATTAGTCGGGTTTGTTTGACCTGAAACCGATAACTCGATATTTTTATCGTGTCGGGTTAGGGTTCAATTATTTATTTTATTGGGTTATCGGGTCAACCGATAAGACCTGAAAAATGATATATATTTCTTTTTTGAATAAAATCTTGTAAGACAATAATTGCAGATGGTATAATTTTATCTTAAGATAACGACTTTCGCTCAATTTAATGTATACTAATGATAATCATACAAAATAAAAGTTATATACGTCCATAGCAAATGAGGAGGCTCTATTTCACAACACAAATAAACACACGCAAAACTCCACGCCATGCTAAAAGCTCCACTTCATATAAGCACACCCTCACCCACAAGATGGTTCAATCGAATTTACGCACTCGTTTATGCAATCGCCATTGCTACACTCATTTATCGACATTGTTGTAACCTTCTTTACGTTCCTACGTTAACCACCGTTATCCTATTAACAGCTGATCTCGTGTTAGCTTTTTTATGGACAACATGGCAAGCTTTCTTTATTAATCCAATTCACCATCAACTTTTCCTAGAGAACTTGCCAGAAGTGGCTAAGGAAAGTGACTACCCTGGACTCGATGTTTTTGTTTGCACCGCTGATCCGTTTAAGGAGCCACCAGTTGGGGTTGTTAACACTGTTTTGTCCGTGTTGGCGTATGATTACCCGACTGAGAAACTGTCGGTATATGTGTCTGATGATGGTGGGTCGCAGCTAACGTTGTTCGCGTTCATGGAGTGTGCTAAGTTTGCTAGACATTGGTTGCCATATTGTAGGAAGTATAATATAATGGATAGGTCTCCTGAAGTTCATTTTGCAAATGATACATCTTTGTTTCCCGAAACAAAAGAGATTCAGGTGCGCTTTTTAACTATGTAGATCCTAACTTTTCATACTTTGTTCTGGCGAGATTGGTATTTTTTTTTCATTGTGAATTGAGCTACAAAATAGCAACACATTTTTTCTAGGTGCACTTTTTAACCTGTGAGTTGTGATGACAAATGTAAGATCTGAATTATAAATTAAAGCGTACTTCTTTTTTAAGAAACTAACTATGTTATTTTCATGTACCAACACCGAATTTAAACTTACCACCATGAGCAAATTAGTTTGATAATTAAATTCTTCTAATTTGCTAATATTGCTAGTTATATCGAGAAATTAACTGAAGTTCTTCTGTTTTTGTTGCTTACGTATTGATCATCATCTAGCATGTTTCTAAAGCTAATTTATTAATGAGACTAAAACTGAATAAACTCTACTTGTCAAATCGGAGTATTTCGAGAATTAAATTGTTAATCTTCAGGAATTTGCCCAAAAAGAACCCATGAAACTTAAGAAGTGAATTTTAATTTTTTTTGTCTTGAAGCAATGCTGATATGATCTAGGTAATCACAAGTAAAAATTGATAACATGGCATAACATGCATCGGTGACTTTGTATTATGTCAGTGTATGAGTTAAGTATGGGGGCAATAGTTCCCCTTATTGTGTGAAAAGCTCCTCTTGTTAATAACCAAATGGCTTTGCATCTTAATGGTACCCTTGTTTTGTAAGAAACTCCTCAACCAAAATGGTTGCAGGTTCAAGTCATGCTTACGATATGTAAGATAGTTTGTGGTGTGTATATCGTGAGATAGTTAGTTGCCGTTAAAAATAAATAAATAAATAATGTTACTGTATGAGTCCCATACGTGAAAAGGGTATTTTTTTTTTTTTTTTTTTTTTTTNTTTTGTTTAATGCGGGTCGGATTGTGTCTTAGTCGTATATTTAAAAATAGGACTAAGACACATAACCACCCGCGTTATTTTGGTCCTAAACTATGTATCGAGTGGATGAAAATTGGACTAACCAACACTTTCATTGACAAATTAACTCATCAAAGGAGATCTAGTTTATTGGATTTTAGATTTTCAGTTTATATTAGTTAGGATTTAAATTTTAGTCGCCACACAAATTGAAAGCAAAAGCAATTTTCAGTTTATATTAGTTAGGATTTAAATTAATTATATTTCGTGTTACATCCTTTCATAATTTGTGTATTCGCAACTTATTATTTTGGCTACATGAATCACATTTAGGGGATAATTTAGAAATAACGGAATTCTGAATACACAACAAGAACAAATTTGCTTAATTGTTTTGTGTGTAGATTTCTCTTTATAAGTATTTGTAGGGGATGTTGGATTGTTTATTTTTCAGAAAAACTAGTACCGTAACAAAGAAAACAATTAACAAAGAAAAAAAAAAAGGAGCAGGTTCGTAGCCGGACATACTTCGACTCCAAATACCCGTGGAAAGACAATATCGGAGACGGCATCATAATCCGTTCACACGCTTGGGTTTCTAACAGGAATTGAAAAACTAATATGTTTTGATTGGATTGCTTAATTTTAAATCCGCTTGTTGTACTGTTGCATCATTTCTAGCTCCTGATAGCGACAACTTCAAAAAACAAAATTTATCCAATTCACATCCGGGGATCTTAATACAGCACAATACTAATTGTCTTGTTTATTTTGTGGGGAGTAGGTAATGTATGCAAAAATGAAAGCGACAATTGAAGGTGTGGTAGACCAAGGATCTATCAATGTTGATCAACTCATTGATGATCGTATGGTCAAAGCATTCAGCAAATGGAACCCTGGATTTACATGTCACCAACATCCTACGGTTGTCGAGGTATTTATCTTTGTTATTAAAAAAAATAATAAATAAATAAAAATTATTGAAGCAAAAGTTTATGACATTAAGCACTTACAAATAGGTTCTACTTAAAAGTGACAAAGATAAAGATGTAACGGATCATTATATGCCCAATCTCTTCTATTTAGCGCGAGAAAAGAATCAAGCCATTCCGCATCGCTTCAAGGCGGGTGCCCTTAACACTTTGGTAAGTCAACCTTCATCGATCTCATTGGCTTTTCTTTTGAAAGACAAAATAACACGCCAATAAATTAGTTGATCATTTTGTAGATACGAGTATCAACCATAATGACAAACGCGCCTTTAATCCTTATCTTGGATTGTGACATGTACTCCAACGACCCCAAAACACCACTTCGTGCATTATGTTATTTTTTGGACCCTAACATTGATCCAAAACTTGCGTTTGTTCAATTCCCTCAACGCTTTCACAACATTAATAAGACCGACACATATGGTCTTGAACATTTGCTCGAGACACAAGTATGCTCCATAGGAATGGATGGTTTGGGTGGCACGATATTCATGGGCTCTGGAGGCATTTTTAAAAGACAAGTTCTCCTAGAGAACCATAGTACACCACACAAGCTATGGAATGAAACAAAGGAGTCTGAAGATGTTTCCGCATTAACACATCGTGTCGCTAGTTGTGTTTATGAGGAGAATACTAAATGGGGTTCAGAGGTACACTGCAGGAGACGAGTTTATATATATTTATTTTCTATTGTTTCTTTCTCAATTTTTTAAGTTAATTTATCATTATTACAATGATTTCAGATCGGGTTTAGGTATGGTACATTGGTTGAGGACATCTATACGGGTTTTAGACTCCACTGCTCAGGATGGAAATCTGTCACATGTAACCCAACTAGAGCTGCATTTCTAGGCGGTATGCCGATAGCCTTCAACGACTTTCTATGTCAATCAAGCAGATGGTACTTGGGCTTGCTACAAACAGGACTTTCTAAATTTAGTCCAGTAACCTTTGGAATGAAGTTTTTGAACCCTTTACATGGCATGTGCTATGTTCAGTTCCATTTTCGTGTCTTTTGGTGTATTCCCATCATCATCTACGCCTTTTTGCCTCAATTAGCGCTTATAAACTCTTTCCCAATATTCCCGAAGGTTAGTAGTCCTAAATAATGTTACTACTAAAATAATATTGATTAACTGATTTATAAAATTTAAATTTGGTGGTACAGGTTTCAGATCCATGGTTTTGCTTATACGCGTTTCTTTTCCTTGGATCATATGGGAAAGATCTTTATGAATTCGTGATGGCGGGATCAGTGTTCCAAAAATGGTGGAATCGACAAAGAATGGTGTTAATATTGGGGAGCTCTTGTTTCCCGTTATCAATATTTAATTGGTTACTCGCATCCTTAAGGTTGTCGACATTTGAATTCAATGTGACAAGCAAGGTGTTAGATACGGAGCTAAGCAAGCGCTATGAGAAAGGGATTTTTGAATTTGGGGTGGATTTGCCATTGTTGTTACCGGTAAGTGTAGCAGCACTCATCAACTTATTAGCGTTTGTGATGGGAATAAAGGAAATTGTTATAAATATTGGGAGGTTTGAAGATTTTCTTGGGCAGTTATTCATAGCAGGGTTTGGTATGGTGAATAGTTGGCCGATTTACGAAGCAATGGTGTTGAGGAATGACAAAGGAAAGATGCCTATCAAGACTACCATTAAATCAGTTTGTGCAACTTTGGCGATTTGCTTTGTATTCGGTTCTGCATTTTAACAACCAGCTAGCTTCTGCATGTGCATATGTCGTATGTGTAACTAGTTTAGGTGTTCGTAATTCCTATGCAATATTCTACTTTTTGTTAAACGAAACACGATTTAAAGCCCCCTATAATAAGTGTATTCATACACGAATAAAAATCCCATGCAATATTGTATATATTCGTAGATCGAGCATATATCAACATTCATTTCAATAGTTGATCAAATTAGCAGACACATAGGTTTTCATGTTAATTGAATCACACCAAGTTCCTCTTAGATTCAAAGTTTATTAAAACCTTTATCATAACATATACAGCTTCATGTTGTTTTTGCATTTGAACAAAATGTAAGTGTTATATATATATAGTGGCGTAGACAAAGATGTAGAAGGTGGTGTCATGCCGAATCTCATCTATGTTACACGAGAGAAACACAACAACAAATTAAAGCGCGTAATTATAAGGCTGGAGCACTTAACGTCTTGGTAATTGAACTCCCAATACATTGCTCCATTTTTTAGAACACGTTTCTGATAAACTATCAGTTTTCGATCACTTATTATATATTAACAAATTTCTTTCATAATGAAGCTTCGAGTGTCAGGCAAAATGACAAATGCACCAATCGTGCTGGTCCAAGACTATGAAATGTACTCAAACGATCCCGAAACACCACTTCTGCATTATGTTGCTTTTTGGATCCTAAAGTTGATCCGAAGCTTGCAGTTGTTCAGTTTCCACAAAGATACCATAGCATCAACAAAAATGACATTTATGCGAATGAGTTCATGGCTGAGACACAAATTCTAAGTCTTGGAATGGATGGTTTGGTACGCGGTCTGTATGTTACAGGATCTTGAATCTTCATCTTCCAGGATCGAATGATCAAACAACATCATGCCCTCATTCATACAAGAATCGATAAAAAAGAGAAACAAGAAAGATGGGTTGAACCCTCTATAAATCTGATATTATATAACTGAAAGGGATACAATAAACTGTTTACAGAATCCTATATTTATACTAAACTAAACGACACATCTAAAGGTGTTTGTGAATGGTTGTGTTGTTTCACAAACGGTTTCTATGAAGCGGTGTGTCTCTTAAACCTACAACTTCCATCGTTTCTATCTATTGGGTTTGTTGGCCTGCTGGCCCAAACCACAAAATTAAATGGCTTTATTGACCCATTACAATAATACGTATATAATTTTGATACTTATGTTAAGTGTTGTGATATTATCTTCCAACATATTTCCCCCTAATATCACAATACTTAACACCTTCAATCTTTCACAGTTTGCAGATTTCAAGTGATGATTATGAATTCATCACTTGAAGTGCTTGTGTTATCTCCTTGTTGCCTTTCTTCTGCTGCTAATTAACTTTCTAGTTCATTCTTCGATTCTAGATTATTACAGCCTAAATGCAGCCTTGTTTCTTCAATTCCTTGAGCAGTTTTGTTGTTGGTGATTGCCAATATTCTTTTCTTCATCACAGTCTTTCTCATTTTTTGTCACATGACAGTACCAACATATCTGCTATCCTTCCAAAGTTCCATGAGAATAACACATTTAAATATCCCCCTTAATCTATTAATCTTTGTTTTCTTCATCATTCAATCTATCACAGATTGTCCTCTTGGATAGTTGCCTCACACAATTTTTCTTCATAATCTATCACAGATTATCTTCTTCTTCGTGGTTGCTTCACACAATAATTCTTTGCGGTTGCTTCACACAACATGGTTTCACACCGTCTTCACCTTGATCAGTCACTGATCTGTTCTTCTTTCTCTCTTCTCTGAATCGAGCCTTGGCTTCCTTCATGGCTGCGTTTCTTAAAAAAAACGCAGGTTTGATTCTTGAGTGATGAATGATTCATGAATTGTTGTTGTTTGATCCCTTCGGCTCTGATACCACTTGTTACAGGATCTTGAATCTTCATCTTCCAGGATCGAATGATCAAACAACATCATGCCCTCATTCATACAAGAATCGATAAAAAAGAGAAACAAGAAAGATGGGTTGAACCCTCTATAAATCTGATATTATATAACTGAAAGGGATACAATAAACTATTTACAGAATCCTATATTTATACTAAACTAAACGACACATCTAAAGGTGTTTGTGAATGGTTGTGTTGTTTCACAAACGGTTTCTATGAAGCGGTGTGTCTCTTAAACCTACAACTTCCATCGTTTCTATCTATTGGGTTTGTTAGCCTGCTGGCCCAAACCACAAAATTAAATGGCTTTATTGACCCATTACAATAATACGTATATAATTTTGATACTTATGTTAAGTGTTGTGATATTATCTTCCAACACCGTATATGGGCACAGGAGGATTTCTCAATCGGCATGTTATTAGCGACAGTTCATCTGAGGGTGTCACTGCAAGCAGCATGGAGATAATGGATGGTTTTGTATTCTCAGAATACGAACCAGCTGCCATTTTGAAGAAAATACTTCATGGGGTTCCGAGGTTAGCTTCTTTACTTTCTCCAAATAGGGTCCATCAAATTGAAAAAAGATGGCAGTACAAGAAAACTGTAATTAGAGGCACATAAAAAAGGTGTCACAAAATGTCCAACTGTGTCACTAAAGTATCGAAAAGAGTCAATAAAAGTACAAATAGTCACTAAAGTTTCTAGTTTGTTTCTTCTGCCCTTAACAAGTGTAACTAAAGATGGTGTCGCTAAACTAGTGACAAAAGAGTCTGGGCATACAACTTTGGCTGTGACACAGTTTTTTCTTGAAAAATTGTCAACCCAACCGAAGCTATATTCTTTGCCTACACCCTTTAATAAGAGTCACCAAGCTTGACTAGTGACACATTGTTTGTGTCAATGTGTCATTAAAGCTTTGTCAAATGTGACTTGTAGTTTGGGATTTTATGAATTAAGACAAAACGTCACAAATGACTGTCATCCAATATTTTGCAGACTGGATTTCGATACGGCACTCTAACAGAGGACACATACACAAGTTTACGTTTTCATTGTGAAGGATGGAAATCAGTCTTTTTCAATCCAAAATGTGCTGCATTTCTAGAAGGTTCACCATCAAACTTAAATGATTCCTTAAACCAAATCCAACGATGGTACATGGGATTTCACGATATATTTTTTAGCAATTATTGCCCCATAACATATGGCATTCGATCAATGAATCCATTTCAAGCTCTATGTTACACTCACTATACACTTCGTCCGTTTTGGATGATTCCAATCTTTATCTAAGCGCTCTTGCCTCAAATTTCACTCATAAACTCCTTCCCTATATTCACGAAGGTACGTATCAATCTAACTTTCTCATCATACCAACTCAATGTAAAGAAATTAAACTTAATACGACTAATGCAGGATTCTGAAGAAGGTTTATTCTTGTATGCATTTTTATTTCTTGGAGCTTTCGGAAAAGAGATAATTGATTATGTGGTGTTAATTTGGCGGAGGATCTATGCAAAGGTGGTGGAGCTACCAAAGAATGTGGTTAGTGTGGGGACTCTCAAGCCTTCCATTTGCATTGGTATAGTGGTCACTTAAAAGCATTGGCTTATCGTCATTTGGGTTCAATGTTACTAGCAAAGTGGTCGATGAAGAACAAAATAGATTATACGAACATGGCGTCTTTGACTTTGGAGTTACATCGCTCTTGTTCTTTCCGATTTCAGTTGCTTCAGTGATCAACCTATTATCATTTGTGAAAGGAATGATTGATGTTTTTAGCATGGGGAGATCGGAAAACTTGTTTGTGCAGATTTTTATAGCTGGGTTCGTGGTGGTGAATAGCTGGCCGATATATGAAGGCATGGTTTTCAGGAAGGATCGAGGGAGGATGCCATTAACTATCACCATAACATCAATATCGATTGCAATTGCGATTTGCTTGGCATCGTCTTTGTTTTTTTAAAGTTGAATCTATCATGAAAAACAACCAAATGAAGTTGCATGATGTAGTATTTTATTTACCTGTTGAATTATTGGACTTTTAAGAAAAAATATGAAAGATGAATAAATTATAGTGTCACTTTTATGTACATAATTGATGACATTGCATATGAATCACTGATCACTTGTTTAATCAGCCGGACATTTTGTCCCAATACTGTTTCTTTCGGCGTCCACTATGAAGGACAAATAAGACTAAGTAAATGAAATAACTTCTGTCGATTATATTCATGTCCAAATCAATCTTAATCGACCGTGTATTAATAACACTTCAAATCTATCCCGAAACTTGGGTTTAAAAGTTCGTTTGATAAGGTTAAAGATGGTCTTACTATCTATTATCGGCAAAGAGATTCGGTGAAAAGAAAAATCGAAATGAGAATAATGAGAAGAAATTTTAACTGTATATTTCAAATGAAAATGAGAAATTTAAGGGGAGATGCGTCTGTTTTTATAGGTGTATCTGAAATACGCGGATGTGATTTCTTCTCAATATTCTCATTTTAATTTTATTTCTCATTTAATCCTAACCAGTGGCGGAGATAAGGGGGGGTCCGGGGGGTCACGTGACCCCCCGGCGAAAAAAATTGTAGTGTAAATTTTCGAAAATTTTTGGCTTTTTTGTAATTTGCCCCCCCAACGGACCAATTTTTAGTGTAGTTTCTAAACATTATTATATTTTGCCCCCTCGACAAAAAAGTTCTAGCTCCGCCCCTGATCCTAACTCTCTAGTAGCGTGTATAATTCGATGAACCAATATTATACAAGCAGACAACCTATTTTGTTAAAGAAGTTCCATAAGTTGGTCGCTGTATTACCACATGCATGCGTTTATACATTGAGTGTAGATTTGCGTAATGTACATATATCATAAATCTCTAACTGATTTTGTTAGTTGCAAATAAGTTAGGCAAATGAAATCTTTCAGAATCTCTTTGTTATAGTAGCTTTAGTGGAGTGAAATCTTTTTATGTGTTTTGGTAATTGATGAAGAAATGACTACTGTAGTAGGCTTCATAAAAGTACATATGAAAAACAGAAATGCTAATTTGAGCTTTATAACTTTTATTCGAGTGTATAACATTGTTAAATAGTTATACAATAAGTCTTTTATGAAAGGGCAATGATATATACACATACAAATTTACTTGACATATATACAAATTATGAATAAGGACAAAAAATACACATGTAAATTTATGTGTGCAAAGTAAATTTGTATGTGTATATATAATATATCATTGCACTTTATGAAATTGTTGAATACCTATATAGGACGTAGCTTTAGTTTAAGCGTGAAAGTCAGAAAACTATGCATATACCACACTGGAAACTTTTGTTTATTTGTAATCTTTTTTGGAAGTATTCCATTTTATAAATATGATGTACGAAATAATTGTTATATCTACATAGTTACATAACCGTCGACAAAGAATATATATTTGTGACAGAACTATACAAAGCCCTTCATCTATTTTAAGAGAACTATATTATTCGGTTAAACTAAGGCCATCCTCAATGGAGGGTATAATGAGAAGTTCAATAGTACGTGGCACACATTCAATGCATTGTGGAAGTGCCAAGTCATGCGTATGTTTAATCATAGTGTGTATCTGAACACACCGTATAAATGCAATGGGGTGGGCCAACTTCTTTCCTCTTTCTCCTTTTAATTAATTTAAATACCTTAGTGACCCACTGTTTGCAATTTGCAAAGAAGATAAAATATTACTCCGTATTATATATGTTGTCAAAGTTTTGGCAACATGCATATTTATGAAAGCAAGCTACAACTTTATTCAGCAAGAAATTTTAAATTTAACCTATAACTGAAACATTATGTAATTACTATATGTATGTAAAAATAAGTGATAAGATATCTTTTATGTGTNCGAAAATTTTTGGCTTTTTTGTAATTTGCCCCCCCAACGGACCAATTTTTAGTGTAGTTTCTAAACATTATTATATTTTGCCCCCTCGACAAAAAAGTTCTAGCTCCGCCCCTGATCCTAACTCTCTAGTAGCGTGTATAATTCGATGAACCAATATTATACAAGCAGACAACCTATTTTGTTAAAGAAGTTCCATAAGTTGGTCGCTGTATTACCACATGCATGCGTTTATACATTGAGTGTAGATTTGCGTAATGTACATATATCATAAATCTCTAACTGATTTTGTTAGTTGCAAATAAGTTAGGCAAATGAAATCTTTCAGAATCTCTTTGTTATAGTAGCTTTAGTGGAGTGAAATCTTTTTATGTGTTTTGGTAATTGATGAAGAAATGACTACTGTAGTAGGCTTCATAAAAGTACATATGAAAAACAGAAATGCTAATTTGAGCTTTATAACTTTTATTCGAGTGTATAACATTGTTAAATAGTTATACAATAAGTCTTTTATGAAAGGGCAATGATATATACACATACAAATTTACTTGACATATATACAAATTATGAATAAGGACAAAAAATACACATGTAAATTTATGTGTGCAAAGTAAATTTGTATGTGTATATATCATTGCACTTTATGAAATTGTTAAATACCTATATAGGACGTAGCTTTAGTTTAAGCGTGAAAGTCAGAAAACTATGCATATACCAGTATACCACACTGGAAACTTTTGTTTATTTGTAATCTTTTTTGGAAGTATTCCATTTTATAAATATGATGTACGAAATAATTGTTATATCTACATAGTTACATAACCGTCGACAAAGAATATATATTTGTGACAGAACTATACAAAGCCCTTCATCTATTTTAAGAGAACTATATTATTCGGTTAAACTAAGGCCATCCTCAATGGAGGGTATAATGAGAAGTTCAATAGTACGTGGCACACATTCAATGCATTGTGGAAGTGCCAAGTCATGCGTATGTTTAATCATAGTGTGTATCTGAACACACCGTATAAATGCAATGGGGTGGGCCAACTTCTTTCCTCTTTCTCCTTTTAATTAATTTAAATACCTTAGTGGAGTAAGGATCAAATGAGAAATAAAACTAAAATGAGAAGGATGAGAAGAAACCACAACCGCACATTTTAGATGCACCTACAAAAGTAGATGCATCTCCACTTAATTCTTCTCATTTGATTTTCTCTTCTCACTAGATCTCTTCCCTACCTTAGTGACCCACTGTTTGCAATTTGCAAAGAAGATAAAATATTACTCCGTATTATATATACTGTCAAAGTTTTGGCAACATGCATATTTATGAAAGCAAGCTACAACTTTATTCAGCAAGAAATTTTAAATTTAACCTATAACTGAAACATTATGTAACTACTATATGTATGTAAAAATAAGTGATAAGATATCTTTTATGTGTATATTACTTTGTGCTCCGTACTTTACAATATATGGATATTGCAGTTTCTAATTTTGTATTACAACAAATAAGTTGATGATGTGTAAATGCATTAAACTAGTGTAAGGTTCAATGCATTGCGGGCGTTTTGTAAAAAAATGTAGTTTGTTGATGTGGCAGTGTAATAAAACTGTTTTGAGTATAATGCATTGCGGATGCCATAAGTTTTCAAACTGGGTACTCACTTTTTTCTAGATTAATTTGTCTTCATCATCAGTGTTTGCTTTTATGATGTACGTACAGTGATATGCAATTGCAAATAGTTTGTTTAAAGACATAGACTTTTTGTCCCAGAAGCATAGCTTTTTCGTCGATTATTAAGGACCAATGAAGTTATAGCTATTAAAATATCTTATGTCGTTATAGTTGATGTCCAAATGATCAATCATCAACTTGTTGAAGAAACACTAAAAAATAGATACATTATCAAAAGGTAATCTAGACTTCAATCAAGTTAAACATATAATTGAATTCGTGTATGTATTTTGATATTTTAGGGTATTCACTATGGTGAGTTTATGAAAAGGTTTAAAAATGATGAAAAGGTTTATGTTTCGTTTCAGCCATAGTGGACACTTATTTCATGTCTATATGACATGAAGAAGTCCTAATTCTTGAACCTCTTTATAAATTCAATACATTTAATGCATTTTGTTGACATTTTATGAAATTGTAAAGGTGTATACAATAGTGAATGNAAGGAGACCATTGTGAACTTTATCACGAATAGACACCTCTTTGTTTTCCTCTAGAGCAAATAAACGCGGATATTTTTCATCCAAAGAACCTTCCCCCAACCAGTTTTCTAGCCAGAATAAAGAGTCACTACCATTTCCCACCTTCTTTTTCATGCACATATATAAATCGACACCTCTTTCTTTAAGATTAGAAATACATCGAATACAATTGAGCCAGATTGAAGATTTATGCACTTTAACGCCACAATCCAAATTACCCACATGCCCATGAATAGCCTTAATGACCGAAACCCACATCGCTTCAGGCTGCACCTTGAACCTCCAAATCCATTTAAAAAGTAAGGCACAATTCATAGCAAAGAAACTCGACATACCTAAGCCTCCAACATCTTTACTAGCAACAACACTATTCCAACTGAACCATGACACCTTCCTCGTACCAGGCTCCACTCCTCGAAAAAAATTGCTTCTACACGATTCAAGACGTTTAAGAACTCCTATCGAAACTTTGAACATCGAAAAATAGTATAGCGGAATTGTACTTAAAACGGATTTGGTAAGAGTAAATCTACCACCAATGGAGAGTGTCTTTGCCTTCCATTTAGATAATCTAGCCATTACTTTATCAATAACCACATCCCATGACTGAAGACGGTTCATTTTACCACCCACCATAATCCCAAGATACTTGAAAGGAGTTTTGGAAGCTTCACATCCAATCATTTGAGCGCCTCTAGTTACCTCGACGTTTGTCACACCTCCAACACCCATGATACTACACTTATGAATATTAATCCGAAGACCCGAAGCAAGATAAAAGCATTGTAAAATACTTACTAAGTTACATACACGAATTCATAGTGTAGTATTTTACAAAAGCATTGTAAAATACTACACTATGAATTCGTGTATGTATTTTGATATTTTAGGGTATTCACTATGGTGAGTTTATGAAAATGTTTAAAAAGATGAAAAGGTTTATGTTTCGTTTCAGCCATAGTGGACACTTATTTCATGTCTATATGACATGAAGAAGTCCTAATTCTTGAACCTCTTTATAAATTCAATACATTTAATGCATTTTGTTGACATTTTATGAAATTGTAAAGGTTTATACAACAGTGAATGTAGGTTTATAATATGATTAATATCAAATTGTCTAAAAATTAAAAGCGTGTTATTATATAAACATTTGTAAAAGGTTTATCATAGTGGATACTCTTAGTACCGGTCCTCTAAAGTAACTGGCGACCCTGCTATATACATATATTTTGTTTTCGTATATGTATAATGTATTCTCCAAGAATAGAAAGCATACATTTTATACACTTTATAAAATTTAACTAAATAAGTAAAAATTTACCAAACGCTTAAAAGACTGCTTATCTACTTATTTTTAATCCGAATCAACTCAAACAGTCTATTCAGAAGCAATTGTTTTTAGCACAATATATATTTAATAATTATTCAGTAAACATTAATACCTACATATATTACATGAAACACAATCTTATAGATTATTGATATGGATTATACATAAAACATTAACCTCATGTACACGCTAAACTGTGTATGGCCCGTCAAGCTGTGTATGGCCCTTCCTAGTCCAACCATCGGTTTTCAGTCGTGTTGCAATCAAGTTGATTCATCTTACTCATTTTAAATAACCGTGAGTGTCTTCAATTTTGACTTTTTTTTTTTTTTTTTTTTTTTTTTTTTTTTTTTTTTTTTTTTTTTTTTTTTAATAATGACGTTGCATCAATGAAATCAAGTTTTTGAGTTGATATTTGTTGCTGTTATTTTGGATAATCATGTTTTGGATGAGTGTTATGTTATGTTAGTCGTTTCGGATTAACATCAAAATTAAAAGTCACATGAACGTTGAATACAATAATTGAAAGTTAAAGTCGGGAGAAAAGGACAAGGAATGGGAGTGTGTCCCATTATGGACAATGACAAATAAAAAACCACTTAAAGTCAATCAAACTTTATTTTCACTACATAAATCATTCAAGTTTAAACGTTGTTCTAAGATTGTGAAAATTTTGAACATTTATTTAACGAAAGGAACAAAAACTTTTTAGTTTGGTTATTATTTTGTAGTATATAAAATTAGTTGAAAGAAGTTAAATTCAAGAGAGTAGCTATTATTCAATGTACAAGTAATTGATACATGTCTAAATACTTTAAAGACAACTCTAAAGAATAATATTTTTTTATCATTTTTCTTATAAAATTCACTAAAGTTGTACAATATTGAAAATTGAGTGATTTTTGTAATTAAAAAAAAATACTTTGAGTGATTTTAAGAAAACACTTTTAAAACTTAAGTGGGTTTTATAGTTGAAATAAAGTATAAGTGATTTTAGTGGAATAATTATAAAAATTGATTACAATTAGATGACATATTCCATAAAAGTTTTATATCCAGAACCATCCAAATTTGATTCATTTTAACTTTCCGAATATAGGCAAAAGTTATGAGCCATATATCAAGTGTATAAAATATGGATTATGCTTTAGATATACTAGCATGATATCCGTGCGTTATGACGGCAGATACACTATAACTAATTTTTTCGAGAACTAGTGTTTTATGAGTTTACGTTTATAGATTGCGAGTATTTTAGTTTGAAATAACTTTAAGTAATAATAAACTATCAACGCAATTTGAGGCAATATAAGGTTGTAGAAGGTAATAAAATGGAGGTAAGAGGACAAAATGGTTTTACAATGCTTGTAGCCGGAAAGTAGGCAGCTAAACTCAACTGATAATTGGTCGAGGCATCTTTACCAACAAAAAACACAAGGTATTGCTTTAAGAAAATCTATGATATAAAAAACTTGTTTTTAAACCTACCTTGTTTAAATATATAATTTTTTTCCTAATAAAACAAAATCCCTAGTGGGGACTTTTTCATGTCAAATCATACCTTATTTGGTAATTTTTTTTTAAATTGAATTTTTTCCATGAATTACGAAAAATAATTCAACCTTATAATTTCCCGATTTAGCAAAAATAATTAAAATTTTCGTCTATACGTATTATATGTTGAAAAAAACTAAATATACATAAGTACTTGAAATTTAATACTTAATAGATTTGGGTGCGAAGTGTAAAATCAAAAAAAGCGGAACACAAATTCTTCGTAACAATACACAGCTAAAAAGAAACCTAACAACATAAAAACTTCCCACTAATCAAACATAAAAACCTCAAATTGATGATCGATCGATCACAATCAAACATAAAATCCTCACAATTAACAACATAAAAACACCCCACTAATCAAATGAGTTGAAAGATGAAGGTTTTTGTGAAGAGAACTCACTTTGAGATTGATGTCAAACCAAAAGACATGGTTCGTGTTTGTTTCGTTTTTAATTTATTTTAATGTTTAATTGAATATGAATAATGGGTTTGTATCGTTTCATCTGATGTCAATGTTGTAAGGTTTTCTCATTGGTTTAAGTGGTATTATTTTAATTAGGGATTCTAATTGATATTGTAATTGAATAATGTGTTTCTTTGATTAGCATGTATTTATACTGGATTTGTTCTTACTAAATCGATTTTTTTTTTTTTTTTTTTTGGTGTATGTTGTAATTAGAACTAAAACTACAAATCTGAGGTACTGAGTCTTTTTTTTAGGATTGTATGTTTTTATTAATAGTTTTGTGGCTTACTAATAATCTCTACTTTGCTCCAATCATCACATCATATTCACATGCCTTTGGTTTAGTTGTTATAGCTATAAGCATTGTAATCTCACTAAAAGTGATTTTTAGTGAACACTGTTCTGATGCCACTTTTGGAATATATATAATTTGGAGTCTTTGTGCATTAGGCAATTAACACTAAAGTCTACACGTTTAGAGTCTTTGTGCATGAACATCTATGTTTTTTGCAGACTCTAAATGCTTGATGTACTTACATATAAAAAAACCGAAAATATGCATCATCCTCGATGCTATTTTTTAATAATTGTAGGCAAGAATTATAATTTTTTTAGAAAAACGTACATTAACCATTCATTCTCTTTCACCACCACATTCATCCTATTTCGTCAAAAAATAACAAAACCTAAACCTGATACATGTCATGAAGTAAATGTTTTTAAAGTTTGTATAGTGCTTCTGCATTTTCTCGGGACACCTAACGATGTTTAATTTGAATCCGATATTTGTGGTCATATAACATAATCATTACAAACTGCAATGCCAAACATCCCTTTACTCTTAGTTAATGAAAGAATACCCCTACGATGAACTGGTAAAGCTTTTTGTCACACATTTGGGAGTTATAATGCTCAAATTTTGCAAAGCCTACTATCATTGTGTGATTCCCTTTTTAAGTGTGTATTATGTTGCGTTATGTTTTAGTCGACGTACTGAAGAACTCTCTGCTTGCTATGCATTTACATAAAAAATGTTCTCTGTTCTCTATTTTGTTAATTTAACCCTATTTACCCTGCTGGCCACCATATCTTCTTAAAGATAATGTTGTTTTGCAGGATGGACCTTATTTACAGTTTGTGGGAAGTTTCACTGCTTGGTCAACGTAAAAAAGGTATCTTTTTTCTGTTTGCAATTGTAGCAGTATATTACAACTGTTATGCTATGAATTCTTATTAGAAATAGTTGTTTGTTATAGGTTGGGCATGCGGGGACTCTTGATCCTATGGCAACTGGTTTGCTTATCGTATGTAACTTTTGGTCATTTTACTGTTGCGACTGATATAAATCTGATCAAAAATCAGGATACAAGATGGGGAAAAACCTTTTTCTATTGCAACTGATATAAATCTGATCATCTAACATAGGTAATCTGATCTATAGTTGTATATTTTGGCTCGTGTTTAGAGGCATCAAGTGAATACCTTGATCCAATTAAATTTTACAATCATAATACTCACACTTGCTCAATGTATTATACGAGGTGGAGAATTATAGATGAAAGTGTATAATAATCATGCCTTAAAAAAACCTTTTTCATTAGAGAATCTGTCGTGTATATTGGCGCAACCTAATTGTGTGGGCTTGATCCATTATAGTGTTTATGTCCTTTTCACATAACTTATTCAAAAGTTATGAAGTTTTATATGCTGCACTTCCCTTGCATCTATAGATGAAAGTGTATAATAATCATGCCTTAAAAAAACCTTTTTCATTAGAGAATCTGTCGTGTATATTGGCGCAACCTAATTGTGTGGGCTTGATCCATTATAGTGTTTATGTCCTTTTCACATAACTTATTCAAAAGTTATGAAGTTTTATATGCTGCACTTCCCTTGCATTTTTGTTGTGATGACGATGTTCTAAGTTTCTGGTCACAATGGAGTAGCTATATAGATCAATTATAATAACCCAACATAGCAGTAACGTTTACCCTAGGCATTATATGCTTCAACTTCTACATGCATACTAACTCAGTTGTTAGAGTCCCTGCAAGAGTCTAATGTTAAGTTTTGGCTTTAGGAGTATAATCCTTTTTGTCTGTGTTTAAGGTACCTTTTTTCCTCTCAATGAAGTTTTTATGATATATAACGAAAAATTAAATTGAATTAGGAGCCGTGGTTGGTTATTGCTGTAAACAAGTAGAATTTTCTTCTGTAATAGGGAAGCCACATAAAGATTTATAATGTCAAAAAAGGGTGGAAACTTCAGAAGAATACTGTTGCGAAAAACTTGTGATGGATAGTTACTGATACATCTCTTTCAATAGATAAACGTTCCCTGCTGAATTTTATTCGCCCCTTCCATTGGCATGTATTAAGCACCTTTATTCTTTGTATTTGACACAGTGTCTTTTGAGGTTCTATAAGGCACTTTCCAAGTATAAAAGCTAAATAAATGAACAGGTTGCTCCAATATTAGTGCCGCTTCTTAAATTTTATTTTCAAAAAGTTAGGAAAGTTGCAGTTTCAAGTACAAATTCATCCCAAATAAACTTAAAATTAGCTAAATATGTTGTTCCAAGCATTGACTTTTTCTTTGACCTGTAGCTATGCCTGAGTTACTTCTTTCAGCAAATTAGCTGTTGAGAAGGGCAGTCCCAAGATTGCAATGAGTCCTATGTAAAGAAATTGTCTGACTATGTCATGCCAGCTCTAATAGAGGCGTTACACAAGGTTAATTTTGTCATTTTCCCTCTCCTTAGTTCAGGCTGTTTCCATTATTTACTAAATTTTTTCCACAAGAACCCGAGACTGTAATATGTGCAAGTATGCTGGATGTAATCAACGAGTGTGTTCAGGTGTGCATCATCTATTTTTCTACTTATCAGAAGTTATTCTTGGTTTTTAATCTATTGTTATTTTTGGGTTTAGATATGTGGACCTCTTTTGGATGAACCCAAGATAGAAGCATAGTGGAAGAGCTAAAACATGTCATTACAGCCAGTTTAACGAGAAGCAATGAAAGAGCAAAGAGAGCGAAAGCAGAGGACTTTGAAGCAGAGGAAGGTGAAATGCTTTTTCGTATTCATGGATTATTATGGGTGCTGACAACACTTATATTATTTCTCATAAATTATGTTTTTATTTCTGAATCTAGGTGGGTGATTGTTGGGCTCTCTACTTAAGACCTATAAGGCTCCATTTTTGCCTCTTTTTGATGAAGTGTTCCCTTACTTGATGCCTATGTGGGTAGGTATTGTGTTCCATTATATATGGGTTTATATAATTTCTGTTTTCTAGCATGACATTAATAAACCGTAACTTTAGGGCAAGGATAGGACATCCGAGGAGAAAAGAATAGCCATTTGTGTATTTGATGATGTAGCTGAACATTGTGGAGATGCGACATTCAAGTGAGCCTTCAACATTTTTAGTCACTACAATGTTCCAGATGTTCTTGCTCTTATGCTTTTTTTAATTTTTAATTTTAATTATTTTATTACAGGTATTATGAAACTTTCCAGTTGTGTTGGAAGCATGAAATGATACAAGCTCAGACGTCCCCCAGGTATAAACAATGCTGTCATGGTGATTTTGAACATACGATGATAATTTTCTTGGGTAATTAATTCTAAACTTATTAAGTACCTATTAAGGCTGCTGTTTATTGGGGTTGTTTTATGGGCTGAGTTTGGGGGCGGTGCGTTCAGACTATTTGTTGGTTGTATGTTATATTAATGTTTTTAATTCGTGACTTGCATTCGATAACTTGAGTTGGAAGGTTACGGGTATGCCAAAAGGATTTGTTAATGGTTATGATGTGGTTTAAGAATAAAATTTATAGTTGAAGGGTTTAAGTAAAAGCTTAACATTTAGGGTATGTCTGGGGTTGCTTATTAGGGGTTCTAGAAGGTGTTTGGGTAAATTTAGTGAAGTATCTTACGGAGTATTAGGTTATTCATTATATGAAGATAATAAGCTATCTCGAATTAGTTCAAAAAAAAATCTATCTCAAATATTCACACAGCTTATGGATTGATAGTTTGCATGTGCCAAATAATATTTAAAATAAAAAATAAAAAAAAAATAAAAAATAAAAAAAGCATACCTCAATGGTTTACCTGAGAAATCCTGAGAGGTGGCAATTATGACCCATTTACTAAAAAATAGGTCGCTTGGGGTTATGTGCTATTTTAAAATGAGTCTAAATTCAAATTATTTTGTAACCATAATGTGTTGGTACAGTGATGTTAACTGTAAATTATTAGACATAACATTTCAGATATACACACTTCGATTGTTATCTTATATAGTGTACAACTATACTCCCTGTTTAAGTGACAACAAAGATCATGCTAGCCAGGAGCATAAAAAAGTTCTATGCATGGTAATTGTGCAATCAACATGCCCTTACTTCCACCTAGACATGTAAGCCATAAGTTGTAATTGTACAAGTCTTCTTGATTCATATGATGTGTATGTCTTCAAATACGTATCAGGTATTGTAACACACGTTATATACTTTATATCAGCTGGTATTCTTTTTATCATGTTATACGCATCCTTTATGTCAATAACATTCTTGGCGTAAGATCCTGAAAATGGCCAGACTGGACTAAAGTATACATTAGAAGATTTTTGTTTTCCACCTTTTGGAGAACAAACACAAAGCTGATATTGTGACAAATAAGCTGGTTGGCTGTCTACTTATGTTCTTTATCGACAAAAGGTGAAGTTGCTAAATTTTTTCTACAAGAACCCGAGACTGAAATATGTGCAAGTATGGTAGAAGCATTAAACCCATTGTGACAAATAAGCTGGTTGGTTGTCTACTTATGTTCTTTATCGACAAAAGGTGAAGTTGCTAATGATATAAATTGTTCTATGTGGTCAGATTGTTCCTGCGTGATTAAACTGCTTGCCATTAAAAGGTGACTTGATTGAGGCTAAAGTTGTACATGATGAGCTTTGCTCAATGGTGGAAAGGTAAAGTCTAGACTGTCACAAGAGGGTCTTTCCATATTTGTCACAATGGGTTTAATGCTTATTAAATAATTACAGAATTTCATTAGACATTTAATCGATTGATTAAATCAGCACGTCTTATATATTAGTTCCTCATATTATGAATTTGCAGCAAAAGAAAATAAGCATGAAAATTTTTCACGCGTATTAATTGGATATTTTAGATAAAACTTCTTCAATTTGTATGATGTCTATCTTACAACAGATATTATTTGCTCATATTGCAAATTGTTGGAATCCCTTGGGTTATATTTTCAAGTTATTGTTATATGTAATGATTGGTTCAAACAAACTACTATTACTCTGATAAAGAACCGGTTATGGAACTGAAGAAGAAAGAACTTGCAGAACTTGAAGCAGTGCAGAATTCCAATTGGTTGAAAACAACGGCCAAAAAGATCCTCTTGGTAAACTATAAAGTCTCTTTCATAAAACTCCAATAAAGTATATTTTCTTATATGGGCAACAAATTGCACAGTTTCTAACCTAATAGAATGACATTCCAATACAAAGTTGGTTAGTTATTTTATTTTATTTTATTTTATTTTATTTTATTTTATTTTATTTTTGTTTTGTTTTTACTTTATATGGTTGTCATGCATTCATTTTCCAGGTGGCACCCAAAAAGAAGGTCAAGAATCAAAACTGAGAGCAAGAGAAGAAACACAAAAACGTGGCAGCTGGCGAGAGCAAAACCACCAAAAAGAAGGACAAGTCTTCTAAGGATACTAAAGAACAACATATCACAAATAGGCCGATGTCGGGAGCTCATCATCGGAAGCTACTGGATCAGGACGGTTGAAGGCTTATCTGGAATTGATGTTAAGGAGAAGATGAAGTGGCTGCTGCTAAAAAGAAAAAAAAAATATAACAAGGAGATGGATGCTGCCACCTGAGCTGTTGCTTCTAATGAGGTGTGGCAAGAAATGCAAGGCTTGCAGCTGTTAAGGAGGAGAACCACTACAACCAGCAGCCCGTGTGTTAAGAGAAAGTATAGATTATGTTCATCGAGTGCACAATAAACACCCGTATCTCGGTTCTTTTTCATTTTAGGATGACGTTTTTTGCATAACAATATTTTCGCTTTTACTTCCAAAGTTGCTACAAGCTCAGGACTATACCGTATTTTAATTGGTAGTTTTGACCAATTCTCCCCTGTAGTAATACCTATGGATGTTTAGTATATCTTGAAATTTGGATCATGGATGGTTTTCCTGTCTCTCATTGTTAAAATTCTTGCGTTTTTGATATTTTTATTTTTAAAGTTGGTCTTTTATGTGATAAAATATGTTTCAAACTAAATGAGTAGTGGACATGAATTGGTACGAGTAGGCAAAAAAAGAAAAAAAAAAATCAAAACTGAGTTGGAGATAATTGTAGCAAAGCTAAAATTTTAAAAGTAAAGTGATGGAGTGTTTGAGGAGATTTTAAAAATGTGAGACAAGGCTGCAAAGTATGAAATGTATCTGAAGGGAAAGTTTGATAGATCATGGTAGACACTATCAAAACCATAAATGAAGATATATATTGCTTTTTTGCTTAGTATAAATAAAAATATCAAAACCATATAGGTTATGACCCATGAACCAGAATTAGCTAATTAGTAGTAATTTTTGTTTTGGAGCTCAATGAGAAGAAATAATTTTGTGGATGTGGCAACTTAAATCTGTTTACTCCATCTTATAAATAAGGTAATTTAAATGAGTTAGCTACGTGTACCAAAAACTATGAATTTTTAATATTCTGGCATAAGATTAAACTATGAATATGAATCGATCTTAATTATCGATAAAAAAATTAAAACAACATGTGGTAACTAAATATTGTACATAAAGATGATCATGTATATGCAAAAACTATCTATGAACCCTTACCACGTGCGTCAAACAAAATAAAAAAACCAAAATTAAGAACCGTAATGAAAACAAAAACAAAAATAACCTATTTAATTTTTAACAGATAAAAAACATTATTAAAAATTTTAAAAAAAATCCCGTGCGTGCACGGGCATTATAACTAGTTACAAAATATATATTAGAATCATTATTTATAACCATTAATATTTAATTATTACACAATTTTATAAATTATAGATGGATCATAATTGCATATTTACAAAATATATATTATAATCACTATCTTATAACCATTAATACTTAATTTTTTTTTTTCGAAAGGCCATTAATACTTAAATGACTAAAATACACCGTTGGTCCCTGAACTTGGCCAAAACCATCGCCATACCCCCTAAGTTATAAAAATCGTCGTCATGCGTCCAAACTTTGAGTTTTATAGGCCGAATGCGTCCCTTGACCCGTTTGGGCTCGGTCAACGCACGTTTCTGTTCTAGTTCGAGGGGCATAATAGTCCATTCACCTTTTAACCATTTTCTAACCCAACATAAACCCGACATTCAACTTTAGGGACCATTCATGAACTTAATTTTGACACTTGAGGTTTCCTTCCCTGATACGCTTGTTAATTTTTCGCGCGAATCATTAAACCCACCCACCAAACCCCTATACCCAACATAACTACACAGACCTATTGAAAAACCAAATCCAAACCAAAAAAAAACCTCATTTACTGAAAATCCAAGACGAAATCCAATCCTTCATTTTCCATTACTCATTAAATCTTAACTAATTCAAACAATACCATGTCGTTAGGAAGGAATGTTATCAACTTCATGGCGGATTATATTAGCGACATGTCGGATAATGTAATCACTAATATTTTGAACCGTTTTCCAGTAAAAGAGGCGGTGGCGACATCTACTTTAGCGAAAAACTGGAGGTCTAAGTGGAAGTTGCTCACCGATGTCCTAGTTGATGATGATTTCTTTTCCTTTTTGACAAATAAGTTTGATGGGAGGCATGTGACTAGATTGCTGCTTCAGCTCAAAGGTCCCATAAGAAGGTTTGTCTTCTCTTTAGAGCCTAAATCCTTGTTTGGACAAGATGACTTCAATTATGAAGAAATTCATGATTGGCTGTTGTTGTTGGGTAATAAAGGAATTGAGGAGCTCATTATTCGAAACTGGTATGCTGAACCAGTTATTTTGCCAACCCAAATGTACACTCGTTTCGAGTTGAAACATCTGGAACTTCATTGGTGTACTATTCCTAGTTTGGAAACTTTTTAAGGTTTCCCAAATCTCTTGTGCTTAGAATTGTTATCCTTCAATTTTAAGACAAGTACAATTTGGGACTTTATAGCTGGTTGTCCCAAAGTTGAGTCTCTTAAAATGAATCGTACTAATTCTTACAAGATGAGACTATTGGTCATTGCACAACTTGGGAATCTGAAGAAGTTGTATTTGTCATTCGGTCGTTGGAACCAGGTCAGCACAATCACAACTCACAGTATGTTTCAGCTTAGAAGTCTTCCAAAACTTGAGTCTCTTACACTGGATTTTGCGGAGTGTAGGGTAAGACCAATGTTGAGTTACACACCTAAAATTACAAAAAATTTAAAGTAATTTCTAATACTTATGAAATCTAATGTTGAAAGTCTAATGAAAAATCGATCTATTGTAGTTGTTGGAAGAAGGTAGCTCATCGATGAATGTCCCTGTTGCATTTGTATCCCTCAAAACTTTAAATCTATCCGGAGTCGATTTTGGGAACAAAGCAATGGTGTCATTCATCATTCAAATGATTCTTGGAGCTCCAAGAATGCAAACACTAGAAACTAGAGTAAGTAGAATGCATATGAATCTAATTAATCATCATAAATTTCCATGGTTGTGCATCACAATACTATCTCAATTTGTAGGCTTCATTGGCAACTGATCAACATATGGAAATTTTTTCATTAGATTTAGGCAAAAACAGAATGAGGTCTACACAACTAGAGAGTGACGTGTTTCGATATTTTCCTATATCAGTGAATGAATTAACAGTAATAAAGTTTGTGCTTGCTTGTTCACCCGTGCTGAAGAGGATTTATATCAGGCTCAGCAATTTGAGTGTTGATGAATATGAAAATGTGAGGATGAACTGGGAGATGGCTAGAGAGCTGTTAAAACTGCACCGAGCTTCTTCCACAGTCGTAGTGGAATTCTTCTAGTGTTTGATGTTTATGTATATGTTATGTAACCAATGACAATTAACCTCGTATTTTCTTGTTCCTGTTAGATTATAGGGTTGCATTAACTTTTATGCTGTTAATAAATGAAACTATTATATTAAATAAAGTGCATTGCAGGGAAGATCATAAAATTACATTAACATAAACTCATAAAGTGACAACACATATCTAACAATTAAACTATATGGATGATTCTGGATCATATGCCAGATGTAAAGTATCATAGTCTATTGTTTCCAAGATATCCTCGTGGTCGACTTCTGAATTGTCATGCTCGATGCCCACTTGTTGAAGATCTTCCCATTTTCTTCTTGTCTGATTGATTTTATGCCTTAACGCTGTAATATTTGGTCTTTCTTTCATGCATAGTTTTTCATTTGCTTCCCACTCCCTCCTTTTCTTTACATAAGCCTTTGCTTTTTCATCAAAATACCAAGCAACGGCTTCTTCAAGCTTTTTATCTTTACGCCTCTCAACATTGTTAGCTACAGATGCATTAGATGATTCTGCCATTTGAAATTTACTACGTATTTGTGTTTCTACTTATTTTTTTGGATGCTAAGCTCATGAATCATAAGGGGTTAATATAGGGTGTCCGAAATGAATGCTAGGAAGTTGGAAGGGTGATTGTTTCAATTTTCAAAAACCAAACGACAACCCCATATGATCTTGTAGGCGGTGTGAACCACCAACAACTTCCATTACTTCATCCAACAAAGGGAAATCTTCCATTGGTAAATGTGTGAGAAATTTGGCCGGTTGGATGGGTTTATTGGTTAATGACTTTCTTTTCACTGTTGGTCCCTCATTTTGTCTATGTTCCCGTTGGGATACTTAAATCCCGCCAATTGAAAATGGCATATGTGAATTTTGAGTATCTAAAGTCAAAATTGGGGGTCCAAATGTTGACTTACGAAGTCAACAGAGTCCACAAATCCTAATTAACCAAACTTTATAGTTTTAACGTGTTAATAATTCCTTTGTATGGAATTCTGGTTTAATTTTTGGTGTTTTCATTTCAACATTTTTCAATTTCATATGCAGTTTAATGGAGTGTTTGGATAAACCCATTTTGACTTATATAGTCACTACATAAAACACAAGGTTTACAAATTATCTATTTAAAACCATAAGTTATGCATACATATATTGCATCATAGTTGGAAAACATTGTTAATGGACAAACCCATACGGTTTATCCAATACAAATAGATACAAAACATTTCACTAAGCATTGTTCACGTTTTTTGGTTGCCACCAATCTACGATGCATACAAATCCACAAAAGATGTTTAAAACATGTCATTGATCCAACTGTAAAGCTCCATCAGCAGTTCAGCACACATCAAAGTGTAAAACGCTTTGTACCCTGTTAGTTTCATCACTTAAAAAAAAGCGGAGCATTAAACCTTGACCAAACCGTGCTTCCACCCTCAACTCCCTGAAACTTTTGGATGAAACAATAGCCACTTTCCTCCTCAACATCCCTTGACCATCTTGAATTGTTCTCTCACGCACGTCGAACACTTTCCGTATCGATTTATGCTTCACAACAGCTATAACGAACCCATAAAAGTTGTACTTGTTAACAATTCTTGAGGGTATAAACTGTTACATAACGAAGAAAACTAATCAATAGTTTATGATGGGTTGCATCTATTAAGTAACCATGTCAATAATGCATAAAGGAAGTATAGCAAAGTTTCGAAATACTTACAAGTCGTCCATCTCTCCAGAAGCAGGCAGTCTTCTTCCTATAGAATGCCCTTTCTTCGTTATCATGGACTGTGTGAAACGGCCAATTACACATCCAATTCATCCGACGGGGTTCAAAATCTGAATATAATATTAGATACTTAGTTACATATAATCCAATAAGTTATACTGCTATGATATACTTCATGTAGTTATAGTGAATAAAGTAAAACATACCATAGTCATGTGGTTGGTGACATAGGGCATTCATGGCTATGTTGGTGCTGTATGTCTCCACTGTTGAGATGGCCCCTCCATCATGTTCAAACAACATTACATTAAACTCCTTCCCCGGGACAACCTGAGTAAACACCATCATCTGACCAGGTACCATTTTCAAGTCTTTGGCCAGTCTCTCCCAACCACAGCCAAAGAGGTACCTGTGGACATATCGATCACAACAATCCTTAAAACTTTGCACACTAACTTCTTACTCAATGGTGTTACTAGTAACCATGATCGACTCTGTAGGTGTTGAACCATGTAGATATGCTAGAAAATCTTCTGGCAATGACTGCTCAAACATAGATGTGTCTGTCACTGGCACTAAACATCTCCAAAATTTAGCACTTTCTGGTTCATAATTATGTAACTCCTCCCAATTCTCATTGTAGGTAGCTACATAAAACACATCCTCACCCTCTTCTATAAAATGTAGATAACAAACATCCGAACAAGTGATGTTGTGCATCGCAAAATCATTCCACCTTGCTCCCTCAACAACACAGACTAAATCTGATAATCTTCTTACACTAACTCTCCATCTAATCCCAATATAGTTAACTAAGTAAATATAATGATTCCCATGATAGGAGCCTCCTAACACGTAATCATTATGCAGTTCCTGTATATCAAGATTATGTTTTAAGCATTGACAATTTCTTAAACCTAGTTTCTTAGAGAAATAACATTTAATTCTTATATGATGTTAACTTACAAACTCATCCAGAACATCTTCAGGATTGTCCAAAGCGCAAATAAATTGATTCTCATACATAGCTACTGCATTAATGATTAAGATTATGACAAATAACGTTTGAATGTAATATAAGTCAGATGGTTTGTGATTGTGGGTGTGTGATTAGATCAGATTCAATAAGATAGAATATGGATAGGTTTTATGTGACAATGTGTGTGAGATGATCGGTTTTACTCAAGTGTTAATGGTTGGGTGTGAGTTTATTGATTCCCGCGAAAACATTAATATGCGTATCAGGGAAGATACGAAAAAGTTGCATAATTAACAATGTGTCAGTTCACATTTCGTCCCTAAAGTTGAATGTCGGGTTTATGTTCGGTTAGCAAATGGTTAATTGGTGAATGGACTATTATGTCCCTCGAACTAGAACTGAAAACGTGCGTTGACCGAGCCCAAACGGGTCAAGGGACGCATTCGGCCTAAAAAACACATAGTTTGGACGCATGGCGATGATTTTTGTAACTTAGGGGGCAGGGCGATGTTTTTGGACAACTTCAGGACCAACGATGTATTTAAGTCTACTTAAATTATTACCAATTTTTATACATTATAGATTTTAAATGCATATTTACAAAATACATATCATAAACACTACTGTAATTTATTACATGAAAATCAGTTTTAATATAGCATAGATTCACAATACACCTTTACTTAAGTATTCATCATCCTAACAATCTATTTATTCATACAAAAAGTATTATTACTCTTAAACTTTAAGGAGTAGAGTAATTTTTACATACCAAACTTTTCCTAAATACCAAAGGACTCATACCCACCATCCATCTAAAAAGAAATCAATGGTTGAGTTTAAAAACATTTTAATATTTCACCCATTTTTTATAATTTAAATATCTCTTAAACCGTTAATCGTTAAGCGAAAATAATTACACCATCGCGACGAGCATTTAATTATCTTTCTATAGACGGGCACTTTGATATACTTTCGAGAGAAAAAAAATTTTTGTTTTTTTTCACGTTTTTTTTTCGTGGCCGAAAAAATCACATGTGATATTACATATCAAATGTGATATATCACATGTGATATGTAATATCACACGTGATATTACGTATCACATGTGATATTAGTGTAATATCACATGTGATATTAGTGTTTCGGCCACAAAAAAAACGTGAAAAAAATGAAAAAAAATTTTTTGTCGAAAATATATCCAAGTGCCTATCTATAGAAAGATAATTAAATGCTCGTCGTAACAGTATATTTTTTTTCGCTTAATGATTAACGGTTTGAAAGATATTAATATTTGAAAAAAAAAATGAAAGTGAGTTTTTTAAATTGTTGAGATTAATCTCATCCATTAGATCAAATAAAGATGGAGGGAAAATGAAAATGGAGATTATTCCCATGTAAAAGAAATTTTGTCTTGAAATGATCTTTTATCAACTTTAAGATATATCTATATTCTATGAGCTGAGTTATTTAAAAAACCAAACATTCCTCACATACCAAGGGACTCATCCCCACCATCCATCTAAAAAGAAATCAATGGTTGAGATTAAAAGCATTTAATATTTCACCCATTTTTTATAATTTAATTATCTCTTAAACCGTTAATCGTTAAGCGAAAATAATTATACCATCGCGATGAGCATTTAATTATCTTTCTATAGATATGCATTGTGATATACTTTTGACAAAAAAAAAAATTTTCATTTTTTTCACGTTTTTTTTCGTGGCCGAAAAAATCACATATGATATATCATATATGATATTACATCATATATGATATTGCATATCATATATGATATGTAATATCATATATGATATATCATATGTGATTTT
>LBNU01012849.1:3099-14327 GCA_014162995.1 Artemisia annua | reverse complement strand
GAAAATATATCCAAGTGCTTATCATATAGAAAAGTAATTAAAATGCTCGTCGTAAACACCCCCCCCCCCCTCCCCCCCCCCCCGCCCCCCCCCCCCCCCCCCCCCACCCCCTGTATATTTTTTTCGCTTAATTGATAAACGGTTTGAAAGATATGTAATATTTGAAAAAAAAATGAACGTGAGTTTTTACAATTGTTGGAAGATTAATCTCATCCATTAGATCAAATAAAAGGGATGGAGGAAAATGAAAATTGGAATTATTCCCATGTAAAAGGAAATTTTTGTCTTGAAATGATACTCTTTATAACTTAAGATATATCTATATTCTATGAGCTGAGTTATTTAAAAAACCAAACATTCCTCACATACCAAGGGACTCATCCCCACCATCCATCTAAAAAGAAATCAATGGTTGAGATTAAAAGCATTTAATATTTCACCCATTTTTTATAATTTAATTATCTCTTAAACCGTTAATCGTTAAGCGAAAATAATTATACCATCGCGATGAGCATTTAATTATCTTTCTATAGATATGCATTGTGATATACTTTTGACAAAAAAAAAAATTTTCATTTTTTTCACGTTTTTTTTCGGCCACAAAAAAAAACGTGAAAAAAACGTGAAAAAAACGAAAAAATTTTTTTTGTCGAAAGTATATCACAATGCATATTTATAGAAAGATAATTAAATGCTCGTCGTAACGGTATATTTTTTTTCGCTTAACGATTAACGGTTTGAAAGATATTCATATTTGAAAAAAGAGGATGAAAGTGGGTTTTTTAAATTGTTGGGATTAATCTCATCCATTAGATCAAATAAAGATAGAGGGAAAATGAATGGTGGAGATTAGTCCCTTGGTATGTAAAAAATATTTGGTCCTCAACTTATATCATATTCTATAGGTTCAATTCCAAAGAAAAACAAAGAGTCACAAAAAAGATACCATGACAACTCCTCTTCTTCATTCTAGTAAACCATTGTCCAAAACATGGTTCAACCGTATCTTCACACTCACCTACTCCACGATCGTTTTTGTTCACCTCTTTCGCCACTGCCGTACCCTAATCTACTCTCCAAGTGCAAGCTCTTTTGCTCTATTTATAGCCGATTTTGTATTAGCTTTCATGTGGTTAACTGCCCAATGTTTTCATTGGAATCCTATCGAACGCAAAACTTATCCCGAGAACCTTCCACAACTTGTGAAGGAAAGTGAGTATCCATCGCTAGATGTATTTATATGCACTGCTGATCCAATTAAAGAGCCTCCAGTTGGAGTTGTGAACACGGCTTTGTCTGTGTTGGCGTATGAGTATCCAACGGATAAGCTTTCGGTGTATATTTCGGACGATGGAGGGTCGAAACTGACGCTTTATGCGTTTATGGAGTGTGCTAAGTTTGCTAAGCACTGGATACCGTATTGCAAGAAGTATAATATTGTGGATAGGTCACCTGAAGTTTATTTTGGATGTGATACTGCTTGGTTTTCTGAGACAGATGAAATTAAGGTACCTGCTTAATTATTTACTTATGGTTTTTGGTTTCTGTTTATGGTAATTAGTTCATTGTTACGTAAGTTCTTCAACCAATCACTAAGCCTTAGTTTAGTCTGTTCTAGGTATGGTTTTTTAGTCGTCTAGAAACAATACCCTCTGCGATTTTAAAAACACACGAGTTAAAAAAAAACTAGACAATTATTTGCGCATAGCGGCGATGGTGTATAGTAAATGTTAATTTATGTTTGCTTAAATATATATTAGATTGTGTTGACTTTTATAAGTTACCCCCTTCGTCCCTAAATAAATGTCCACTATTGAGTTTTTAAGTCTTCTTTTTTTAACTATGACCTTAAATTATTTTATTTGTGTAATGTAATACTTGATGCAAAATATATTAATAGATTGGGTTTTGAATTTATTTTCGTTGGTATAATTTTTATCAAGTATTACATAACACAAATGAAATAATTTAAAGTCAAAGATGAAAGAAAAAGACTTTAAAAGTCAATGGTGGACATTTATTTAGGGACGGAGAGAGTATATCGTAATATTTTAGTCTTACAAAATTACTTATTTTTAACTTTTTAAATATTATATTTAGTATAGATGTATTGATTAAAGCTTTTATTATGTTAAAGTAAGATCATTTGACAATTATTTAATGCTTTTATTTAGTTTTACACTATTTTTTTTTAAGTAATATGAAATACTTAAACAACTTCCACTAATATTTTGGTAGTAAATAGATTATTTTATGAGAGATAGTTATTAGTATACCTCCAAAATTGATTGTAATATCACTCTTAACTTTTACTTTTTTTTAAAAAAAAATGAAATTTGTTTTTATTATAAAATTGCGTGACGAACATAAAATATAAAATTTGACAAGTCAAAAGTAGTAAACAAAAAAAATACAGAGCAGAAAACTGTAAAAGACTATCTTGTCACCTGTTTATATAATTCGTAAAACTGACAAGGAAATGTAAAATATAAAATATAAAATTTGATAAGTTAAAAGTATTAAAAGATAAAAGATACGAAATAAAAAACAATTAAAAACTCTCCTTGTTATTTTAATAAAATGAGTATGATGGTTAAGGTAAAGAAAAGTAGGAGTAGCGGTACCCTTATTTTATCTATATAATAAAGGGGGAAGTTGAATTCCGTGCGTGAATAAAAAATGCAATTCTCTATTATATATACTGTACGTGGGACTGTGGGAGTATCAAGACAACCGAAATTATTTGTTTATCCAAACAATAGTAAAANTTTAATAAAAAAAATATTGGCAAAAAAAGCCTCTCGATAACGAACAAAACAAGCCTAATATTGATATACTTTTCACGTACGTACAATTTTATAAAAAAATGTTGAAGTTTAATATATATACATAGTTTCTAAATAAAAAAACTTTCAAAATGCACCCTTAACTTATCAAACAACTTTAAAATTATTCTAAATTTTTAAAAAACTATAACGGTCAAAATTAACCACGCCGCAACACACTGGTGCTCGACACAACATTCAATCTGAAAAGGACGTCGTACGACAACTACAAATATAGCTTCACACAACATTTGTTTCAAATAAATACAGCACGTGTCGACAAAAAACATACAACGATCTTACAACAATAAACCCCACCGAAACATTATTCGTAAATAATTATCGCAAAAATTCCTCGAAAATTCCCGCTGCAACGCAGCGGGCGCCTTCCACTTGTTTTATACATAAGAAAAGGTAAAGCGAACAATAATATTATTTAAACCATTATAGATTATCAAGAAAGACATTGACAAACGTGCATGTGGCTTATCCTTCGGATAGATATTCTCCTTGTCTTTATCTTATCTATAAGTATAGTTCCGACCCACGGCCGGCAAATGAATTTGGAGGCTTCTAGTGGAAATTAAAATGAGAGACCCCATCAAAACTAAAAAGACCTTGTATGCGTAAAAGATGTGTATTTATAACAATTTTTTATAAAAAGACATTCTAATGACGTTTTATTTATTGTGGCAAGATGAGTTGTATTTCACTAACGGGATTTAAAAAAAAATGCAATCAGATATATAGCATAAGTACACAAAGTGAGACCTTTTAGATTAAGAGGCCCTGTGCGACCACACCACTTGCACATTTTCTTTTCTGACCAATATGCGCTCTATATTCAGATCAAGAGTCATAACTGATGTACATCTCATCAGATTTTAATATTTTTTTTAAAGCAAAAATATTTAAAAATAGAAGAAAATAAATCTTAATCCAGAGAAATTACGACAAACACAACTAAGCAAGATATCAAACTTTCACATACAAAATGCTTGCCACTAATCTTCCAATAAAAAACTATGATTGAAATTAAAACAAAAGGCCAAAAATGTCCTGTAACCGGTAAAAATAAAGCCACATCCGATCTTTACCTTCCACTACAAACTACAAGTCTCGCTAAACATGAACCATAGGGACTTAAGATCATCCGTAATGAAATTATAGAAACCAACCCACAAAAACTATCATTAAACTTAATTTATTTTACTTGAAAAAGCTATAAAAAATAATGCTAATTTATCATATGATCTTTTGAAGAAAAACATCTTTTTCTATACTTTACTCCGCTTCATCTTCATCAGAACTATCAGACATACATAACTCTACAAAAAAGAGTGCGTTTATTGACAAGAGAGAAATTGACATTGGGATTCCGTCCTCATCTTGAAGATTTTCCTCAAGAGAGTCATAATATTCTTTGATACTTTCAATTTTTTCCCTCTACTTTACCCTTCTTTAATTTCAATATCTTGATAGAGCATGAATACATCTCCCTTTATATCCCAATAAATTTTTACCAACTTGATTCTTTTCTTTTCCTATCAATCTTTTTCTTTATACCTTCACACATATTACACTCACATTCGTCATAATCATGGTTATGAGAAGACAAAATAGCATAACCAACTTTATCTATAACCTAAATAAGCTTTTCTCTTGAAAAATAATATCCATTGAACCCTCCCCTATATGTGATGATGCAACATTTCACTTTCCACCATACTTGTTCCTTTTTTAGCTTAGTCGACCAAGGTTGCACCATGATTCAAGCTTTTTGAACTCTTTTTAACCTTTAAACTTTCCTCAATGGATGGCAAATTTGAAAGTAATTCCTTATCCTATGAAGAAGTATTATCAATCGGGCCATTCTCTATATTGACAAGGCACTGAACATAATGAACAATGTCATTCATCAACACGTCTTGATTCCTCTGCTGGACTGTAAAATTGATGTCTCTGCCATTGTCCAACTGTCCAATTTATCTGTTTCTTTCACTAGAATTTTGTTTAGAACTTTTGAGACACATAGGTTTCTTGAAGTCGAAATCTTTGTTAAACATTCAGTTTCGATCATGACAAAAGCTTTGTCAATTCTCTTGTAACCTACCGTTAAATTTGACATGCATAACAACTCACCGATTCACTCACAATTCTCTTGAAGTTTTCTCTCGCCCAGGCTGCCAAATAGACATCTCTTAATGTTAATGTATGTTAATGTTTTTTTTGGGTAAAAGGTCAAAAAACCCGGTAAATATATTACTTCAAAAAATGTTTAAGTACAAAGGATATGGGTGAATCTCATATCACAGGCCGTTACATAGGCAGAAAAGCTTACATAAAAAGATACTTCCAATTCTCTAAATATGAAAAAACCACTACTCGAAAGATACCATTAGACTCTTATGAAAACAAAATTACTTTCTACCAAGACCTTGGAGCTTGATACCATACGTGTCATATAAAGCATCCAAATTCCCTGGAAGATCGTAGACTTGATCCGCATAGTCATCATAATCATCTTCACGATCATGACCACCACCAAATAGGTTCATAGACTCATCAAACGTATTCACAACCTCGTCTTCATCACTGTTTGAAACAACAATCTCTCCCACCTTAGAGAATGGGTTAACCCTCTTAGTAGAAGAAGTAGATCCCGGATAATCAAACTTTTGAATATGATGACTATCATCATCCACAAGAGTAGCTTTCCCATCAATAGGTAGCTTTTCAAGCTCCCTAATTTTCTCAACTAAAGGAGTAGAATTAACTTCCTTTGTTCCCATTGAATCACTCACAAGCGGTTCTTGTGATGCATTACCAGTCTCTAAAGACCCGTTCTCCTTAGCTTCCTTTGGAATACCAGAATTCACATCCTTAGTCAGTTCATTGGTAGGAATACGAAAGTCATCAGTATCATCCATAAGAAGGGCATCAAACCGGTTTGATATAGCAATCTTTGTACCACTCGTACTAGCCACATCAGCGGCCTTCGTACCACTAGTACTAGCCACTTCAGTAGACTTGATGTATGTTAATGTTGATATATAGAAGACTTGATTAATCTAATATTAGATTTTAATGGAATTTACATAAACGAAACTTTAACATAAGGTTTAAAATAACATGTCTAAAATTAACTTATGTTGATGCTTTTTACCTTGAACTAGTAGATACTTTTCTTTGGATAACATAGTTATCATGTTATATTCAATACTTTAGTTAATTATTAAAAGAACAGTCACAAAGACCGCAACTAAACATCATTTAGTTTCATTTACATCAAATCAAGTACGTAAAAATCATGGTTGTTAAGATCCTGATCCTAATTCTAGAATCTTACGATTTTACGATACTACGAAGCAAAAACGATCCCAATCGTATGTAGGATCTTTGCAAAATAGGAACTTAATAGGATCCCGACCGTAAACATGGGATCTTAAGATCTTGATTGATCCGATCTTACTTTTCTCAAATCACAAGCTAAAAACTACAATTTCTTGTATTAAGTTTTGTAAAATTTGAAAAACAATAGGCTAATTGTATTAAAAACTTCATAATCATAATTTTGACATATATTTTCATGATATTTGATGTGTAATAATATATAAATTTTCATAAAAAATGTCATTATAGTGGGATCTTAACATCGTGATCCGATCTTATGATCACGATCTTGCACAGACGAAAACGACACGATCTTGCACAGACGAAAACGATTCTAGGTAGGATACTAGGATACGATCTTAAAAACCTTGGTAAAAACTATTAAACTTAGAAGTTTAAAGGTAATATGAAACATGATTAATTGCCTTTCAAATAAATAAAGTTATGAAACTGGATTGGCTTTATATACATGTGAATAATTAGAATATTGTGGCAGGTGATGTACGAAAATATGAAATCAAGGATTGAGACCGTGGTGCAGAGTGGTGATGTCTCTTTGGATGAAATTATGGAATCAGACTTCCGGAATGCTTTCAAAAAATGGACCCCTGATTTCACGCGTCGACAACATCCGACTGTGATTGAGGTTCCTCTTGTTTTGTAGAACAACCACTAAGAGATACTAATTTATTTGTTCTAGAATAACTTGTCTAAACTTGTACTTGTTTATGTAAAATACAGATTTTGTTAGACAATTGTGTCGACAAAGATGTCGATGGTGTTGTCATGCCAAATCTCATCTACATCTCTCGAGAGAAAAGCAACGACAAACCACATAACTTTAAGGCCGGGGCACTTAACGTCATGGTATGATCTTTTTCATATAATACTTCTCTATGCAAATAAAGCTTTACCACTATATCATGTCACAAAAACCAATTTGAGTTTTCATTTAGTGATTACTAATGCTTTTTTGTATTGCAGATTCGAGCATCTGGCTTGATGACCAATGGACAGATAGTCCTAGTCTTAGATTGTGACATGTATTCAAACGATCCAGAAGCACCACTTCGAGCATTATGTTATTTTATGGATCCTAATGCAGATCCGAAGCTTGCATTTGTTCAATTTCCTCAAAGATTCAGTTGCATCAATAAGAATGACATTTATGCTTCCGAGTTCTTGCCAGAGACGCAAATTTTGAGTCTTGGCATGGATGGTTTGTTAGGCGTTCAGTTTATGGGCACTGGCGGCTTTTTCAAACGACATGTTATTGGTGACATACCTTCATTTGGTGTCAATAAATTCAGCAATGGAATCCACTCAAAGCCAATAACGAGTAGAGATGTGCTAGTTTCAGCACATGAAGCAGCAAGCTGCAACTACGAGGATAACACCAATTGGGGTCAGCAGGTTTGCTTCTTTATCTCATGGCCATGATAACAATTTATGAGAAAAAAACACTATTAGAAACATTCGTAGTTACAAAAGTTAATATATCTATTATCAAACACAGCAGAACTTAACAAAAAAATTGTGATGCGTAATCATAGTTCAGTATTTGCAAGAAAAATTGCAGCTGATGTTGTAACACCCTAATAGGGTGTCATGAGATGCACGTCCTTTTGAATAACTCCATTTGACATCAATTAGCGGCAACAATATTAGTTCTAACGACTCATTTTTTGTGTTCTGTCTCCGGAAGTTCTTTTCTAAAATTCATGGTATGTATTGCAGACTGGATTTCGATATGGAACCTTGACAGAGGACACATACACAGGTTTTCGACTTCATTGTGAAGGATGGAAGTCTGTTATTTGCAATCCGAAACGAGCTGCATTTCTTGGTGGTTCACCATCGAACTTAAATGATATGCTTACTCAAATTAAACGATGGTACTTGGGGTACCTTGAAATATTCTTTAACAAATATTGCCCATTGACGTATGGCGTTAGGTCCATGAATCCCCTTCACGCTTTATGTTACACACATTATACTCTTCGTTCATTTTGGTCGATCCCAGTCATTGTCTATGCATTCTTGCCTCAAGTTTCGCTCATAAACTCTTTTAGCGTTTTCCCAAAGGTAAGAATTTGACTTTTATAATCATACAATCCCATGAAATTAGCCTACTGAGATCAACTTCACGTTCATAACATAAACTTTTGATTATTCCAGGTTTCTGAGGATGGATTTTTGTTGCATGCACTTCTATTTCTCGGAGCTTATGGAAAAGATTTTCTTGATTTTGTAGTGTTTGGTGGAAGGACAATGCAAAGGTGGTGGAGTCACCAAAGAATGTGGTTAATGTGGGGGCTTTCGAGCTACCCATTTGCTTTGCTCGAGTGGTCACTTAAATCCCTTGGCTTATCCACATCCGGATTCAATGTTACAAGCAAAGTGGTCGACGAGGAACAAAATAGATTATACGAACAGGGGGTGTTTGAATTTGGAGTTGAATCTGTCTTGTTTTATCCAATCTCCATAGCGTCGTTGATCAACTTATTGTCGTTTGTAAAAGGAGTAGTGATCGATGTTATATTGAATGGCAGATTAGAGGAGTTGTTTGTTCAGATATGTATATCTGGATTTGTAGTTGTGAATAGTTGGCCGATATATGAAGGCATGTTTTTAAGGAAGGACAGAGGGAAGATGCCGTTGAAGATTAGCTTAGCATCATTAGCGACTGCAATAGCGATTTGTGTGGCATCAGATTGTCTTTGGTTTTCGAAAGTCAGACGAAGCTGAATGGTGATAGAACAGTTGGTATATATGTTGATTAGAGGAATGAAATAATTATATAGGTTATTCAACCCTAATGATAGCAATCTATCATAAGAGCACTTGTATTCTTAATTACCGAACTTTCTTTTGCAGCATATCTGGTGTTCTGGTATGAAGATGTTTTTTTCTTTAAATCCCGGCTTATGATTTTTATTAGACCGCATAATCTAACTGAAAAAGGCCTACTAGCAAGTCACTAGAGGAATCGAATAATTACCGAGTCAAGGATGGAGTACAAGAAGGGCAATTATTTACACATCACACATGTCTAAATGTAGACTTGAGCTTATAACTCGGGGCATTCAATTTATATACCGTTAGTCCAAATAACCTTTTGTTAATATATATGTCTATTCATACTGGAATCCAAATAAAATAGAGGAGTTTACCATGATCAAACTCTTCTTGGTCCTCGGCTTCTTGCTATTAAAGGCAACTGCATTTTGATAATGCCCCAAAACCCATATGTAACGTCGTTTGAACCGTACCACCTGAATAAGATGTTGCATATGTTGTTTTAAGTAATCGGATACAGCTAGCTATGGATAGCATGGATTATAAGTCCATACTGCTACCAATATCATTGTCCGCCATTTAGCGATTTCCATTCTTGAGTCTTTAGTAGCTTTACGTTCCATGAAGAAATGGCTTCCAAATTCCAGATCATTATCACACCCTAGCAATGTATTGAGAGAAAGTTGATTCCTTTTGCATCACAATTCTTTCACCATAAACTCAAAAAGAGTTTGGAATCATCTAATAAACAGACAATGTGTCTATTATATAAAATTATCTTCCAGCTGTTCTTAGTTCTTAAATTTGTATCTGGTCTATGTCAAGGCTTCTGACGGTCGCTTGTGGTGGCTGGTATTTTCTTTTTTTTAGATTTTAACCTCATGTTATACGATACGATGTTGTCTGTTTTGGATTAATTTAATGAATTAGTCAAAGAGTTATGACAAATATATCAACATCTGATTAGAAAAATTTTAACACGGAAATAAGCCAGACTAAGTAAGACAAATATATCAATGTCATATGATTGCAATGATTTAGGCATGAAGCTCCGAGATTCTATACGGAGTAATATATTTCTTATGTCAGCAATAATTTTTTTTATAGCAACAATGTTACAATGCAAATCTCATTTACCAAATGCTAGCAAGAAGTCGTATTATTTATAATTAGAAAAAGTAATTGAGTTATCTAGCTAATATGTGGATCCAATCCAGTTAAACGATTCTGCAATATTTTCTAGAAAAAATTGATAATTTTGCTGTATGCTGTCGTAATTGGAGCGTCTAGGTTGGTTTATGCCATACATTCTAGAAAAAATTTATTTGAATCGATGATGTGTTGTATGTAGTCGTGATTTCAGTGGCTAGGGTGCGGTGTTTACGCATTGATTTTACAATTTTTTTTTCAAATTATATACATGTTGTCAACTTTTTAAAGAACTACTCCGTATTTGCTAATGGTAAGGCTTGGAGTTTGTTGATACTTCATATCAATAGCCTAGACTAATAAAAACAGTACGAGGGACGCGACAGTTCTTCCAATAAGCAAGGGAGGGGGAGCTAGGCACCAGATCGAGCTAGGTATCACAGGTAGATAATTTTCTTATTGGTGCGTCTCATGAAATTCTTGCTATCATGTATGCAAACTAAGTGTGTCACATCTAAGCCTCATGGAAATCGAAAGAGGTTGGAAATAACTTGTAAAATAGAAATGACTCAGATGTGAGGCTAATTCGTACTGTGTCACACATGCATGCTCCAATAGGGAGAATGTGCAATCACTTGCGCATGCACCATTGTTACCCTAATACACTATGAGACCACCATCCTCTTCTTCCAGAAAATCAACAGCACAATCTCTATGCGCATGTTATAAACAAACATTGCGCGTACAAGACTATTGGTTCACTAACTTTTCGTTGCTATATACTGGTTCATGTTTAGTTATTTATTTACAGAATTATGGCATGTATATTTTACCAATGATGGTGACCAAACATCCATACGAGCTTGAAAGCCTTTAATTAATACCACCGGTACTAAGAGCATTCGCAAACGTAACGCTTGAGCTGCGTTATTCACGTTTTTGCTTGCGTTACTGGCTGCGTTACGGCTGCAGTCCCCACGTTAACGCAGCGTTAACGGGGGACGTTATCCCCTTAACGCTGCGTTAAGGGGTGTGTTTTAAAAAAAAAAAAAAAAAAAAAAA
>LBNU01012845.1:11627-46765 GCA_014162995.1 Artemisia annua | reverse complement strand
TTTTTTTTTTTTTTTTTTTTTTTTTTTTTTTTTTGTCTGTCAAAAAATTTACTTTCATCCAAAACTTTGAGTTATATTATGTGTATCTAACCCGAAGTCCCAAACTTCCATTGTTTTCTTCTTAAAATCATCAGTACAGATACTAGCCAAGAGTATGTCGTCTAATACTGGTAAAGTTGACGAATTGTCAGCATCAACATCAGGCCAGTCATGTCATCATTTTTCTCTTGCTGAGATCCGGTCGGCAACCAACGATTTCGATGTTGAATTGATCATTGGAGCGGGAGGATTCGGAAAGGTGTACAAAGGTAGTATTTGTATCAAAGGAACTAGTCAGGTTGTAGCCATTAAACGGCTATTCTATGTCCAAGCAGGGGGCACCTGAGTTTAGGGCTGAAATAGAGATGCTTTCTAAGCTGCGCCACTGTAACTTGGTGTCTTTGGTTGGCTTTTGTGATGATAACAGGGAGATGATCCTTGTTTATGTGTACATGCCCCGTGGAACACTATATGCTCATCTACACAAAGCTACAACTCCTTTAAGTTGGATTCAACGACTAAAGATAGCCATAGGTGCGGCACGTGGCCTAGACTATCTTCACACCGGTTTTGGCACCCAACATGGAGTCATACACCGTGATGTGAAGAGCTCAAACATTCTTCTGGATGAGAACTGGGCAGCTACGATTTCAGATTTTGGGCTATCCAAGATAGGCCCTATTCATCAAACATTTAATAATGTCAGCGTTAGTGTTAAAGGCACATTCGGATATCTGGATCCGGAGTATTTTTATACCAGTAAACTGACTATGAAGACAGATGTCTATGCTTTTGGGGTTGTATTGTTTGAATTGCTAACAGGGATGCTAGCAGTGGACAAACGCCTTGAGGAAGAGCACGGTAGTTTGGCAAGGTGGGCTCAAAAATGTGTGAAAGAAAAGAAATTGGACCAAATGGTTGATTCTAATATAATAGGAACCATTTCTCCCAAATGTTTAAGAGGGTTTGCTAAAATCGCAGATCGGTGTTTGATTAGGGTTGTTGAAAAACGGCCTACAATGACTCAGGTTGTGGCCAAACTGCACAACTTATTGGAACTGCAGGAGAAATGTGACAAATCTGCAGATTCATCAGGCACAACGGGATTCACTTCGAAGATTCATAAATATCTTGCTTCTGCATCTAGGAAAAACCCTGGTACACACAAACTTTTCATTACTGTTGTTTGTGCATATTTGTTTTTTCATTCTTAGTAAGTTATACTCCGTATCAGACAATAACTAACTTTACGTGATTCATTCGTCCCTTTTTTCTTTATCCATTTTCCAGACCAGGGTCACATAAGTTTACCACAGAGTGCTGAAAACAAAATGACTCAGTGTTCTTCAACCAACAGGGATGGTGTCAATGATGGTAAAATGGGTCAAACAAGTTTACCAAATAGTGACAAATACAACATGAATCAGTGTTCTTCTTCAACTAACAGGGATGGTAGTTATGATGGTAAGATGGGTCACACAAGTTTACGAAAGAATGCTAAAAGCATCATGACTCCGTGTTCGTCTTCCACCAACATGAATAGTGGTAAATGTTGGAATTTTATAATCTAATATCATATATTACGAGTTAAAAGCAGCGGAGAATGTCCCAAAGGAATCTCGTTTGGTGAATATTGGCTGAAACCCTTAGGGTTTAAGGTTTGGAAATCAGTCAATCAAAGGCTAAGGAGAGGAGAGAATAATGTTCTTTGAGTTTAAGGTAATGCAAGTAGGGTTGAGCATCGGTCTAAAACCAATCCGACCCGACAAAACCAAAAACCGAAAATCATGAAAAACCTAAACCGAAACCGAACCGAATATGGTCGGTTCGGTTCGATTTTTTGTCGGGTCCGTCGGTTTGGTTTGGTTTAGGTGTGTTTTTGTCGGTTTTGGGATGAACCGAACCGAACCGACCTGAAACCGAAAATCAAGGTTGTAAAAGTCGCTAGGCGCTATTGAGGCGGTCGAGTAGGGCCTAGCGATTAATCGGTTAGGCGGGGATTAATCGGGGATTAATCGGATTGGAATTTTTATGCACAAAATTGTAATTTTAGATATTATATTATATTATATGTATAAGATAAGCATATAATTCTTTAAAGTGTTCAAATATTTGAAGTGTTCAAATATAAACATAATATATTTATGCATCAAAGTTCAAATATTTGAAGTGTTCAAATATAAACATAATATATAATTCTTTAAAGTTCAAAGTCAAAAATAGATATTACTCGGTTTGTTGACCATTTTAAGCGATCTTTGACTGATTTTTTCCGATTAATCGGTTTGTTGACCAATTTTTAAGCGATTTTGTCCGATTTTAAGCGATTTTGTTGACCGAATTTTAAATAATTTTGTTCGATTAATCCGATTAGACCAATTTTGTCCGATTAATCGGTTTGTTGATCGATTTTTAAGCGATCTTTGACCAAAACGATTAAATAGACCGATTATGATAAATCAAGGCGCTTTGTGAGCGATCAACGATTATGCGGGGATTAATCGGCCGCCTGGGCCGATTTTTACAACAGTGCCGAAAATCATGAAAAACCTAAACCGAAACCGAACCGAAGGGCTGTTGGGTCGCCTCAGTTTTTGTCGGTTCGGTCGGTTTTGTTGGTCCGGTTCGGTTTTGAAACTTCCATGCTCAGCCCTATGCAAGAGTGCTAATATCGAACCAAGGGGTTCACTATATAGCCTAAACCTAACTTGGAGCATAAGTTGGATTTAGAACCCTCCAATTTTAGTGTGATCCTTGATTTACTAAAATACAAAAAATGAACTTAACTCATGCATAAATGAAGATGTCACTATGGATTAATTTTCACTTAGTATATTACACATTTTCAGTAATTCAAAAATCAGGGTGTCGCTTAGGATTGAACTCTTCAATTCGTATGAATACCCAAAGATAATATACACATAAGTTACTGTAATACTCTAAAGTTTATAAACTTGACACTTTTATTTAATAATATTCTTTACATACGGAATTATATTCTTTAGATGAATAATATTCTTTACATTACGTACACAAAGAATAATTGTTACGCCTCTTTTCCCGACTCGAATTTTTATTTATTAGTCTAAAAAGGACTCATTTGTAGTATAAAATAGACTATTTTTTCTGTACGTTAAACAGACACTATTACCAAAGGTATTAGTCTAAAATGGACTCATTTGCAGTCTAAAATAGACCAATTTCCTGCAGATTAAACAAACACTATTACCATAGGTATTAGTCTAAAATGGACTCATTTGCAATTTGAAATAGACCCATTTCTTGCATATTTTTTTGCAACTTACATATTTTGACCCATTGCATACTACACTTAAGCATAACACCTTCAGCCATAAAACAAACACTTTAACCTCGACCAAACACTCATTTAACATTAAGACCATGAAAACTTTAATCCATGACCATTGACTCGTTTAAATCCCAAAATTGGTACAAACATACATTAATCCAAACACCCCTTTAACCTTGACGATAAACCTTTTAATCATAACTATGACATACCATTAAACATACTTGATTTTAACATATCAAAACATAACCTTGATACTTGACAATGATCTTATAACCTTTAAACAACTCAAGGGGGCATCAACATTGATTCAAGCTCGATATTCTACACTAAGCTCTTTTATACATTACCATAACCTTCTACCATCCGCACTAACAATCCTTAAGCCTTAGTCCAAGGTTTACTGGCTTAGCATAAGCACTTACAAAACATTGTTAACTTAAACCATAAGCATAAAGCTTAGTAAGTAAAATGGGTATAACATAATATCATAAATCATTCACACATACACATCATAACCTACTAATCCATTGCAACATTAATCATTAACACATACCTTAACCACTTTAAGCATCATCATTCATTCTCAACAACACCTAGCACACTTTAACTTAGTCCATACTAGGCTATCCCTTCCTTTGCTAATTATGCCAAACTAGCTTTATACTCACTTTCACATAAGCACATACTTCCAAACCATTCAATAATCTTAACATAACAAATCACATAACACGTTGTAACACCCCCAAAATTCGGGTCTAGCGGAAGCATACATGCAATGGGGTGCTACGAAATCGGTATCACAACACAAGGAACAAAGAATGGTTTTTATTTTATTTATTTGGAATAAAAGCTGTTATGTAAAGCATAAAGTTTACATGATATAAGATAGTGCGGAAATAGGCCCATAAAATAATTAAAGCGATCCCAAATGTTCATCAGAGTCGCCTATGACCATGCCCCTTGCCAAACGCCTTCAAGTAGTGAGCTATCGCCTTAAACCTGAGAATACACGCTAAAGGTCAGCTTACGCTGGTGAGTCCATAGAGTTTAAATTATAAAAGCAATTGTGGACCTGAAGAGTTTAATGTTATATGTGACTAGAGGCAGGTATAGACATCACGATCACAATTCTCAATCTTAATCTCCAATCTCAAACCAATCTCAACCAATAATTTATCATCTTAGAAGATGAATCAACGGTTCACTAGCCAGGTCACCAACAAGGAACCACCCGTTACTGCCCGGATCAGGCCGCAGCAGGAGTCTATCTCCAAACTAGGTCAAAGCGCCCTAGCTCTAGGTCAACTCTACTTCCGTCTAACTATCTAGCCAAGCACATGTAGCCAAAAACCAAGTAGTAGCAGGTCCAAGAAAAAATGGTTTGAGCTAGGAAGCTCTTCATATATAAAAACCAGGTAAACACATAACGCATTCGAATATCCCGATCAAGTATATCGGTAAATCAATCAATCAATCAATCAATCAATCAATCAATCAATCAAATCTTAATCAAACCGTTCACGTAATTAGATAAACAATCATTGAGTTTAGTTAAAAAAGCATGTATTCTCCACCAAAAATAGTTATGAAAACTTGTTTAAAAGAAAGGGGGCTATGAACTCACCTTAGCCACAACAATGCAAAGATCACGACCGACACAAATTGGCATCTAGAGCTAATCACAACGATATCCAAAAAGTGGGCACGACGGCACCAAGTAGTACGAACACGAGGGTACATCCTAGTACGCATACGATTATCTCAAAATATAGTTCGTACAATAATAATGTCTATAAAAGACGATGTGTCTTAGTTTTCGTGGATTACTCAAATCATTACTTTATAAAAAGTTAAGTATCAATGTTTCGTAAGAAAGCTTTATATTTCGTGTGGTGTGGTAAGAAGGCATAGACTCAAAGTGTAACTCACGCCAAAGAGGAAAAGATATCGGCAAACAACTCACGCCAAAGAAGAATAAACATCGACATACAACTCACGCCAAAGAAGAATAAACGTCGACATACAACTCACGCCAATGAAGAATAGACATTGACATGATCATCATGAAATACTAACAAACTCAAGTTAATTAAAGAAAATCTAGACAATGACGACAATTATCTAAAATAGGTCAATCGGTTAGTTTCGGTGTTTACCCCATAATCCCAAATAGTTTGGAATAGCTCAATAAGTTTATAGGGAAATCACAAGTAAATAATTCTAATATGAAAGGTTTTTAAGGGTTAGATAAAACTATTCATTTTGAATTCTTTGTCGGGTTTTATAAAAATAATCTTAAAAAGATTTAGAAATAAAAATGTAAGTTTAGAAAAGTTTATAAATGTCGGCATGACGCATCCATTTATATAACCTTTCCAAGTCCATGTGACTTAATAAATCAATTTTCTAAACAATATTTCCCGACAAGTTACTAGAAAACTAATAAGTGTAATCGTTGTTTATTAGACATTATTTACTTATTGTGTATCCGTTACGAATCAAATATATTAAATTCGTTACGAGTCTAATATATTGTATTCGGTTGAAGTCCAATAAGTCCAAATTGTCCAATATCCAACGTCAAATAATTGTCAAGACCAATAATTGCTAATACATGTCCAAATAGTTCAAGTCCAATATATATCAAATATCCCAAGTGTAGTATCATTAGTCTTTGTCCGACTCCAAACACATCCGAAACTTACCAAAACTCGCTAGGCCAAAACAACCTTCATCAAATACTTTAATTCAATATTCGTATAACCACAAAATTTTATCTCACAACTTTAATTAAACTAAACTTTAGATTAAAACTTATTTGTGTGGGCTTAGACCGATTATTAAACACACTCTTTTATTTTATAAGCGGGCTCTTACTCTTTTTAAAATAAAGGACAAGTTTATCCTTATGAGACACCATGGGCTTGTGGCTTGTGGATAAAATAAATCCAACGCACCCATGACTGGAAATGCAAACTATCATAACTCAAACATTCACCATATGAATATGTAGGCTAACCTACAAACGCACCCCTAACCCTTGATTTTGTTATTAGTAAGTTGGATTAACAAGTCGAAAAACCAAACACACCTGTTTGACAACCACACGCACCCTACAGGGGTTGTTAACCATGTTGACACAACTAAAACCAAACACAATCACCCTATACGGAATCCTTTTCTAACGCCAGAGCAACAATGAACTAAACTCATAAAAACTCACATAATAAGCACTCTAAATCCACATCATGACCAAATGAGTCTCGACTCAAAACCTTAGACAATTTTAAACTTAAACCGATTAAAAATAAATAAACGTCACCACTTCTTACCACATGAAACCATCTCAAAAATATGTTTAATCTCGTTTAAAATCACAAACTGATATCGAAACCTCGTTAGACATTTTATTATCCACAAAACTTATCAACTCGATTTACTAGTTTAGATCCACAAAACAATAACCCCAAATAACTCAGTTTTTCATATCCACTTAATCCACGAAAACATAAACACTATCCATAATCAGTTTAGAAACCGAAATAAATTGATGAGGTCATTTGTATCTCGAGCTTACCATTCATGACAGGAAGAAAAGAAAAGAGACGCAAGATGGAGGAGACGGCAGTGGTGTCCTCTTCGAGTACAACTCGAACCACAACGAACCCAAAACAAATCAACAAAGAAACCCTCAAAACCCTTAGGTCTTGGGTCGAACTGAGGCACAAACGCCTCCTAAACGGCGAGTAACTCCTACCTCAACCTTCGTATAAATCAAAAACACGAAAAGGATGGTGATGGTGGCGATTTCGAGACTGGAACTCGAATGAAATGGGTGTTAAGGTGGTGTATATGGCGCGTGTAATAGCTAGATGTGGCGAGGGGGTCACAAGGTTTATGTTGGTGATGGCGGTGAGAGGTGGTGGTTGACGGTGGCGCAGGTAGCTGGCCGGAATAGTGGCGGCGGCTGCTAGAGAATAAGAGAGGAGGAAGTGGGAGATGGAGGCAGTGAAAATAATGAAAACCCTAAAAGGGTTTGTCTTAATATAACCAAAAGTTTCAATCAACCAAAAAAAATGTGTATGGTTTGTGAAACCTTAGGGGCGGCGGATGAAATTATAACACAGGGACCAATGTTGTAATTTTTGTAAACTTTCTCGAAATGAGGCTCGGGGCTCGTTTGGGCTAGTAAACGATAAATTTATGACACGGGAATTACACCAACACGCTCAGAATAATGTTTCCGATAAAAATGAATATAAATACGTCTAATTTCTCCAGAATCATCCGAACTCAAAATAAATGATCTTTTCTCAAAATAGAACTTATAGGGAAATTTGCGGGTTGTCACAGCCTCACATCCTTAAAAAGAATCGTGTCCTCACGATTCATTCCAAGTTACCTATCAAGGTTCGAAAGAATGAGCATATGCGCACGAGGATTCATCTTCACGTCTCCTACGTGAGTTTAAGATCTTTTAGCAAGTTTCGACGAGCTTTGTCGATAGCGATGCGACTTTACGAAAGTCGTTTGATTCCTAAGTTCAAGATTCCAATAGGTCAACAAAGTTCGAACGTTATAAGATTAGGACTTCTCCAAGAGGAATAACAACGGCCTAATCGGCAAGTCGCTTCTTCGAATTTTGCATATGAAAGATCGGGGATGCAAATGAGTTCCGACGGTAGCTCAAATCTGTGAACTACCAATCTGACTCTAGCAAGAATCTAAAAGGATCAATTACGACAAGAATTCATGATTTCGATAAGTCTCTCAACAAGGTTTCAAAAGGTTTACATCTTCAGGATTTCTGACAATTCACGAGCAGCTTACCTCTCTATTTCGAATTCGAACAATCTCCTTGGTAGTTTCATCAACAGGTTCATAGTCAGGAAGTCGGGTATCTCCATCTTTGTCCAACAAGTCGACGATCGGCACTTGCGACCATAGAGGGTCTTTTGCAGTACCGTTGAAATACTGAAATAGTAGGTAAAAGAGAAATTGACCAACAGAAGGTGTCTATCCCAACTATTGCCAATTTCGATTATGTAGATACGAAATATGTTCTCCAATATTTGAATGGTTGATAAAATGTGGGTGTGAGATGATTGTCTCGATCTGAAAGAATAGAAATCGGCACTATATGATGCACAACGATCTTCTTCCCGTATAGACGAGTAAGGTTGTCCATACCTTTTGTTTCGCTGACTAGCAGGAGGTGAACAGGTTAAGTATGATCATCAACAATTACTCAGGTAGAGGTCGGGGTTCGCTCCCGAGGTCTAGCTTATGATATAGCAACAAAATAGCAATCGATAAAAGGATTGGTGAAACAGCTTGTAAGATATTAGGAAAACAACCCATTATTTATAAATTGTAGGAAGCTCAAAACCTCGATTTTCAGTTTGATTTCATAATATTGTAACAAGGTAACCAAACGTTTTATGAAACCATCTTATTAAGCTATTTGTAAAATAACTTACAAGGTATCAAGAAAGCATTTCACCATTTATAAAATGGTAGTTAGCTCAAAATTTTGATATTTAGGATAGTAGTAAGGTTGCATTTGGTTCCATATTATTGTAACATGGTAACCAAAATATTCTATAAAATCGTTTTGTGACAACAATTTCGTAAAGTAGTTTGTGAGATAACAGGGAAAACAATTCTCCTTTATCAAGTAGTGGTAGAATCAAAANGCAATCGATAAAAGGATTGGTGAAACAGCTTGTAAGATATTAGGAAAACAACCCATTATTTATAAATTGTAGGAAGCTCAAAACCTCGATTTTCAGTTTGATTTCATAATATTGTAACAAGGTAACCAAACGTTTTATGAAACCATCTTATTAAGCTATTTGTAAAATAACTTACAAGGTATCAAGAAAGCATTTCACCATTTATAAAATGGTAGTTAGCTCAAAATTTTGATATTTAGGATAGTAGTAAGGTTGCATTTGGTTCCATATTATTGTAACATGGTAACCAAAATATTCTATAAAATCGTTTTGTGACAACAATTTCGTAAAGTAGTTTGTGAGATAACAAGAGCATCATCACCTTGATTCCAAGCTTAGTCTAACAAGAGCATCATCACCTTCATCATTGGTAGCATCAAATAGTCCTGATATTTTAGTGTCAAATTCCTCCTAAAATGCTCACTAGTTGTGTAGTTTTGCATGAATATATACCCTTATTACTTATTATTTCATTTCAGGGTATAAATGAGCATCGGAACGAAGAAATGAGGATTTGGAAGGACATCTAACAAAGTTATTCAAGAGTTTGTTGAGCTAGAGAAGGTTACGGCGTAGAAGGGAATTGCAACCTACATCGTAACATGAAATATCACTAGATGACTAAAGTCAACGTTGGTCAAAGTTACGACGTAACTCCATCGGCATGGTTACGCTGTAGAAATCCAAAGACTTAGCTAATTTCAGTGATCAAGAAGGTTACGCCGTAACCTCACCACAAGGTTACAGCGCAAAAACGATGAAAATGTTAACGATCGTTCTGCTGGCGTAACCTCTAGAGGTTACGCCGTAGAGATTATTAAATGGATAAGATCATTAGTTATATGGGGGTTACGACATAACCCTTTACTTAAGGTTACGCCGTAACTATGTTGAGCCTATAAATACAAGCCATAATTCTTCATTTTAGTATCGTTCTTTCACCACAACACAAGGAGGACGAATTAGGGCTTCACCAAGGACGAAATTCAGCAACTCTTCATCATTTTTCAAGGGAGAAATCATTCCATTAATTCAATAGCTTTAGCTTTGTATCAAGTATTTGTATCGAATCCAAAGTCTTCTTTTAATATGATTAATAACATTGTTTTTGCTGCATTATTTAACATGAGAGGCTAAACACTTTATGTGTTTGCCTAGTTATGAATTTATCATGCTTTGCTTAATGTTTTCCGTTTATTTATCGATTTATGTATTTATCTTTCTAGCCTATCATTGATCCTCGTGTTTTGGTAGTATTGAAGCTAGGTAGTGCCTAATATGCTAGCAAGTATTGACCATAGAAAGCTAGTTTATTAGGTCGCGAAGGATGCGTAAGAATTGGCCATAGGACTACCACCTTTAGTGTGTAGAAATTGACCATAGTACTACCTACTATATAGCTGAAATACTTAAGAAGTGCGGGAACCTTGAGTGGACCAAACCTTGGTTTAGTGTTAAATCACTAAGAATAGGTCTAGAAGATAGATGGCGCGTAATGACTATGAATAGACTTACGGGCGAATTGACCATAGGAGCTAGGGTCTAGGATTATAGGTTATGCGATTTGACCATCTGAGCCTAATGACATTTATCCACCACATAAATCATTAGTAGACACTTTTAGGAAAACTGAATCATGGCGTGATAATATTAGTAAGTAGGCTAGCACATCTTTCTTCCACTGATTTAAATCCAATTCATTTTCATTATTTTAATTAGTTTAATACAATTCAAATCAAAACCCCTTTTAGTGACAATAGAAAACTTAAGTTAGAATCCGCCACATAAATCTTGGGACGACCTTGGTTTTGCCGATTCTAGACTACTCATGATCGGGTACACTGCCCGTTAGTGCTCGTAGATCATAGGTAAACGAGACTTCTAAATATTAAAACATGATCTAGAAAAAATAGCATCAATCATCATGTTTCTCGCTTGCTAAACCACAATCATCAATCTTGATTCCTACTTAAAATGATAAAAATACTTATTTCCTCATCAAAACAATAATATTCAATAAGGGTTTGTCAAAAACCCATCATCATCCTAATGAACCTTAACTTATAATCATCATTAACAGAAGATTAAAGCTTAATTACTTGTAGGTGATTGTTGTTATGAACTTAACCTTTGCTTTGAACCTTAAACTCTTCATAGATTAATCATCCAGCTTCATCTCATTCCTTCTTTTTCTCTCTAGAACCGACACCCACAAACACCCCTAGAAAATGATAGAAACTTATAGAATCTAATGGATAATTGGATATTTATCTAGTTACTTGAACTAGTTTGGCCACTTGGCACATTAGATCCCTAAAGTCTCTTTCTTTATACTTTGGCCACATTTAACCCTCTAGCTTATTAAACATTTTACCACTTTTAGCCCCTTAACTCTATTATCATTTTAGTTGTGACACATAATTCTTTCTATAGCCACATCATACATACTATGACTATTACATTGACTATAAGGTTGACTAGTCAATTACGTAAAACCTTAGTTAACTTCATCTAGAGTGGGGCCTATTTGTAAACGGGATACGGGTCTAACAATAATAATCTTTAGATGAATAATATTCTTTACATAGTGATCTCATCAAGACATAATTACAGGGTGAAGGGTAAATTAGGAATTGTGGTTTTGGTGAGGGGCAAAATGGTAATTTTTGGGTTTAGGTTAAGGGTAAAAGGGTAATTTGGTTTTGGTTTGGTTTTCCATGCTCCCCCCAATGTCACATTCCTGGGATTGACTTCGGCTTTGACTTTTTGTTCTTTTCTTCGTTTTTTTTCAAAAATGTGTCGAGTTGATCCGGTACTGCTCCATTTTGCTCCGTAATCCCATCCAAGCTCTATTTTGCTCACTTTTGCCTTGTTTTCAATCCTTTTGTACCTGAAACACATGAAAACACAAACCAAAGATATTTGCAATATTATATGGTCATTTTTGGTGTTTTTGGTCGTTTTTTTGGGTTTTCCGGGCCTAAAATGATGAGTAAAAGGCCACTCACCACTAGCACAAGACCATATATTGCTTATGTTTTAGGTAAACTGAGTAGGTACACTAGTAATCCTAGTACTCATCACTAGCATATTGTAATGTGGGTATTCAAGTACTTAAAGAAAACCATGGATTATGGTTTATCATATGTTGGGTTTCCTTTAGTTTTAGAAGGATATTCTGATACAAGTTGGATAACTAATTCAGAAGATCATACTTCTACAACTCGTTGGGTATTTTTGCTAGGCGGAGGTGTCATCTCATGGGCTTTCAAGATACAAACTTGCATTACTTACTCAACTATGGAAGCAAAGTTTGTAGCTTTGGCTACGGCTGGCAAAGAGGCAGAATGGTTGAGGAATCCAATTTATGAGATTTCATTGTGGCCAAAATCAATTTTTTCCTATTTCTATTCAATGTGATAGTGCTGCCACTTTGGCTAAGGCATATTGTCGAATATACAATGAAAATCTAGACACACTTAGGTGTTATACACAATATGGTTCGTGAGCTCATTACAAATGGAGTGATTTCTGCGGATTTTGTTCGATCTCAACAAAACTTGCCAGATCACTTGACTAAAGGATTAGCCCGAGACTTAGTGTACAAGTCGGCTATAGGGATGGTTTTAAAGTCCATAAAAATCTCTAACGATGAGACACCCAATTCCCTTCTAGCTAACGAGAAGCTTAATTCAATGTGGAAAGCTCATTTTAGAGATTGGAGCACAAGATCAGTGCACTCCGCACCTCTTAACTCGTCTTGAGCCAAACTTGAATAAGGCCTTGGGTCTCAAGTAAAACTCAATCACCTAAAATAATAGTTGATAACACTAAAATTCCTAGTCAGCAATATTGTGAAATCACCTTTCGTATTCCTTCCCCTGACCGCACTACTAAGAGATTCGTTCACTTAAGATATCCTATACCTATAGGAAGAAACAAAGGAAGGGGCCCGATATTTATTGACGGGAGCAAGAGTAGCATCACAGTTACTAATACGATAGCATATGATATAGTAAGCCAACTCCTAACAAAAGAAAAGAGGGGATACAAAATAACCATAGTGGATGGATCCAATGGACGACAATTGGTTAATGATTGTAAAATAGGTCGCAAAAGTTTAGCAATAGTGCTAAAAACAACATTACTCAATGTTCATTTTCAACCAACAGAAATGGTGGCGATGATGGCAGAGTGGGTTGCACTCGTTTACAAAAGAGTGCAAAAAACATGACTCGATGTACATCTTCAACCAAAAGAAATGGTGGCAATGATGGAAATGTGGGTGGCAGTTGTTTACAAAAGAGTGCAAAAAACATGACTCATTGTCTATCAACAGGGTTGGTGGTGATGATGGCAAAATGCCTCATCAGCATGGGGATATATTACTGGCTAGAGATGTAAAAATTCTCACATATGATGAAATGAAAAGTGCCACAAGGAACTTTTCTGACTATTATTGCTCTAGTTTGGGGGGGGGGGGGGGCGGCTCGGGTGCAAATGGGGCAATGGAGATCTCCTTGTGAGGTATAATTACCGGATTTCCAGTTGCCGTTAAAAAAGTTCTCTACAAATATAATGTAAGTCTTAAAAAGACTTGTTTTATGCATCTCGTTTTTATTTATTTATTTATATTTATAGCTTAATTATTTGTATGAAAAGTCAGATATGCGTATTAAAACTGTACGGATGGATGTGTCATCCATTGCATGCCACATGGTGCAGTCACATATATCTCTATGGACACGACACACTGTGAATGCAGTTTAATTCCGAAATGTTTAAAGCATCTCGTCATCCCAACCTTGTTAAACTCATAGGATACTGCTTCGAAGCAAACCAACTCTTCCTTGTGTATGAATTTATGCTTGATGGAAATCTAGAGGATCTCCTTTATAGTGGTATTCAGCGTGAATAACTCACAAGATAAATCATATTTGTAAACACGGCGGAATTTTAACTCAAGCATATCATTTTCATTTCCTGTAGGAGCTATAGCATGACTTCCTTTGGTGAAAAAGTCAAAATAGTGAACGGGACACAACATGAAGTCCCAGAAGGATTGCAGATGGGTATCATTAATAAACCCAGATTCACAGACATAAGATATTGCTTGATGAGGTATATATATACATATAAACTTGAGAAATACACTCCATATTATAAAAATCTCATTTGGATAATCTGAAAAGCTCTCGCAACAAGAACTAAAAGAATTCAATGCTGCAGCTAATCCGACTATGCACTAATTCGTCACCATATGTTGTTTTATGCACGTGCATAACATGCTCATTTGCTGGACGTAAACTTTCAAACAAGCTCTAAACATGAATAACGGATGCGACTTCCAAACAAGCTCTAACATGCTCATTTGCTGGACGTAAACTTTCATAATTGGATAGTGATGACAGATACTCCCTTGTGGGAGACTGTCTGTATTGGTCTTAAGTAGGTTCTGAGTCTCATGTTTTCAGATCGTATTAGCTACTGTAAAACTTGTTAGATGAGTGTTTGTAATCATGATTGTTTTGTAGAATGTCATGTTTTGTCCTCGGTTTTGTAATAGGGTGGTTTGCCCATATTTTATAGTGAAATTAACTTGTCGTCAATTTATTATTTGTGTTTACCAGGTTTATATAGGCCTGGTTTTTTAGTTAAGATGTTGTAACCCTAAACTCTTAATGAAATTAGCTCTTTAGCCAATTTATTACATGTGTTGTATTCTTATGTTTAGTGATTAGTTAAACATGAAGAATGTGTAGCCTCACTGTGTATAGCCTAATTTGTTCAACTGATTTAAGTCTTTACATACTTAAATAGTGTTTGTAATCAAGGATTTTGACCTTAATTTTTGTGGTAATAAGTACTTATGTTTTGGGGTGCACATTATAACCAGTAACTATCGACTAGCTATCTTCCAGTAACTCGCTCATGGCAATTTGTGCGTTTGTATACTTTAGAATAAGGTTTTTTTTGTATATCAAGGATTACACTAAAATGGAGAAGAATTTTGGTAATTTTAGTGTTATCAACAATTTCAAGTGATTGTGTTTCACTAGAGACTAACGGCCTAATACAAGTTTAGCTCAACACGAGTTAGGAGGTGCACAGTGCACACTCGTTATAGTTAGTTTAATACCGCCAAAACAAAGACGCAATGGTCAAAGGGGCCAAGCCCCCTTGCAGGGTTAAGGGCAACGCCCCTTGACAAGGGGCAACACCCCTTGTTGGGGTCCCATTAGCAGAATCCAACTAAAACAATATTTTAACGTTTTCTTATTGATTTCTCGTGACTTAGATTCAATTGCCAATCTGTCTTATCCGATTAAGTATTTCATGAACCCGAGGAACATATGGTAGAAATAGATTATAAACCATTTACACACCAGTAAATTTCCTACGATCCAAAACCACTCCCATTACTTTCTTCTCTAGAATTCAGTACATATTGCAATAATTAACCAAAATCACGTACCATGCAGCAGTCAAGGGTGACAAAGTGTCATCATCAAGTTCAACATGATTATGTTGTCGTTTTATCCTTTCAGAGATTCTATCCGTAAATAATGACTTTGATGATGAACTTGTCATTGGATAGGGAGGATTTGGAAAAGTGTACCTACATCAAAATTCTAGTGAAGAATCTCTCATTGTGTAAAAAAGTCCCCTCGTATGTTATTACAAAATTATGTTTTTGAAACATGCAATGAGGTGGATACAGAATGAAAGATGCTAACAATCTTCAAGGAGTATGAGAAGCATCTTCCAACATGACTGAATGGGGTATTTGCAACAGCAACTGTTAAGAGGTGTTTAAGATAAACACCTAATCATTAAAGTCTTCATACCAACCATTATTCCATGTATATCTATATTATATATTGCTCGACTTAGTTCACTTAGCCACAAAGATAAGAAAACACGCTTGTATAGGTCATGTTTTGATGTATGCGTGTTCATATAAGATCTATAGTTTACTTGAATAAGTATACTAAGAAAATATAAAATAATTTCACTGGTTGATGTTTTTCTTTCACCTACTATAGTTGACATTTGACTTTTTTACAACCTGATTTGAAATCACCCTTGTTTGTGTGTATCAGATCCAAACTCTCATTAAGTTTTTTCTTAAAAACTTTAGTGCAGATCTCAATATCTAGCCAAGAGTATGTCTTCTAATACTGGTGAAGTTCACAAATTGTCATCATCAACTTCAGCACAGTCATGTCATCAGTTTTCTATTGCTGAAATCCTTTCAGCAACCAATGATTTTGATGATGACTTGATCATTGGAGATGGAGGATTCGGAAAGGTGTACAAAGGTAGTATTTGCATCAACGGAACTAGTCAGGCTGTGGCCATTAAACGGTTAGATTCTATGTCCAATCAAGGGGCACCTGAGTTTAGGACTGAAATAGAGATGCTTTCTAAGCTGCGCCACTGTAATTTGGTGTCTTTAATTGGCTTTTGTGATGATAACATGGAGATGATCCTTGTTTATGAGTTCATGCCTCGTGGAACACTCTATGCTCATCTACACAAAAGTACTACTCCTTTAAGTTGGGTTCAACGACTAAAGATAGCCATAGGTGCTGGACGTGGATTAGACTACCTGCACACTGGTTTTGGCACCCAACATGGAGTCATACACCGTGATGTTAAGAGCTCGAACATTCTTCTAAATGAGAATTGGGCAGCTATGATTTCAGATTTTGGGTTATCCAAAATAGGTCCAATCGATCAAACATTATATAATATTAGTGTTAGTGTTAAAGGCACATTCGGGTATCTGGATCCAGAGTATTTCTATACAAGCAAACTGACTAGGAAAACGGACGTGTATGCATTTGGGATTGTATTATTTGAATTGCTATCAGGGATGCGTGCAGTGGACGAACGTCTTGAGGAGGAGCAAGGTAGTTTGGCAAGGTGGGCTCAAAAATGTGTGAAAGAAAGAAAATTTGATCAAATGGTTGATTCTAATATAATAGGAACAATTGCTCCCAAATGTTTAAGAGGGTTTGCTGAAATCGCAGATCGATGTTTGCTTAGGGTTGTTGAAAAACGGCCTACCATGACTCAGGTTGTGGCCAAACTGCACGATATGTTGGAACTACAGGAGAAATGTGACAGTTCTGCAGATTCGTCAGGCACAACGGGATTCACTTGGAAGATTCATAAATATCTTGCTTATGCATCTAAGAGAAACTCTGGTATAGACAAACTTTTTAGTAGTGTTTTATATACATATTTGTTGTTCATTGTCCTACTGAGTAATATCAGACAATAACTAATTACATGATGCATTTGTCCTGTTTTATTTATCCATTTTTCAGACCAGGGTCACACAAGTTTACCAAAAAGTGCTGAAAACAGAATGACTTGGTGTGCTTATTCAACCGACAGGGATGGGGGCGATGTTGGTAAAATGGGTCGAATAAGTTTATCAAATAGTGCCAACTTCAACATGAATCAGTGTTCTTCAGCCAACATGTATGGTAGTTATGATGGTAAAATGGGTCGCATAAGTTTACGAAAGAATGTTAAAAACAACATGACTCACTGTTCGTCTTCATCCAACAGAGATAGTAGTAAATTGGGACGCACAAGTTTACCAAGAAGTGTTAAAAACCACATGACTAAGTGTTCTTCAACTAACAGGAATCATGGTGATGATGGTAAAATGGGTCGCACAAAAGAAAAGACAAGCAACCTGTCTTTCCAGAGGTATCACCCCAATCAAAAAAATAATATTGTGATAGCTTTTCAGAACCCCAATCAAAAATATAGTCTCGTCATAGGCCCTGTTCGTGGTAGGAAACAAACTCCTGATCCCGCTATAGAGAGAGACAATCACTTCTTGGAATATCCTATACCCATAGGCGGCAATAGAGGAAGGAGCCAGATATATGTAATATCCTGACCGGAGCAAGAGTAACAATGCAGTTAATAATCCCACAACATCAGAAAGTTGCTTCAACTATGTAAGGTCGATTAATCTGATGTACAAAACTCATCGTTAATATCTCCGGTTTTTAAATAAGCAGAATTGATAAGGGAAACGATGTAAACTACCTGTCATATCATGACTATCTTTTTTAAATTATCTTACAAGCACTCGCAACAAGAACCAAAAAATCTCATAGCTGCAGCCAATGTGACTATGCAATAATTTGTCAGGACAGGATGCTCAATTTTGTTCAATTCTTACACGTATCCAGCATACCTGTAGGTTTACAATTTCGGAAGATTGACATGCTCATTTGCGACGTATACTTTCGTACACAATGTGCGTATTGGAACATGTTATGAAAGTTTGTTACATTTACTCATATATTTTGAAATTTACGTACCAAAACGGGACATAGGAGAAAGTTCGTTGCTATTTTATAGCCTAAACCCATTATGATTTTATCTGTTCTTTTGTATTTTGTCATCTTCACTAGTTTATACCCTTCCTTGCACCTATGAGGTAAAAATTGACTTTTGCAAAACATACTTGAAAGTGTAGTCGCCGTTAATTGTTTGTGTATCTAATCCAAACTCCCATTACTTTCTTCTTACAAACTTCAGTACAGATCACAGCAACTTACCAAGATCATGTACTATGCAGCAGGCAAGGGTGACAAACTGTCATCATCGAATTCAGTTCAATTATGTTTCCGTTTTACTCTTTTTGTCCGTAACTTATGATATTGATGATGAACTGATCATCAGACAAGGAGAATTTGGAAAAATTGAAAAAAGCTACTTCAACCTCCCCTCACTCCAATTTCAAAAAACACAAGAAAAAATGAATTTCCCTGTTTTAGGTTATGCAATTGGAAATTAAATCTCACCAAGGAACAATTTTGTCAAGACTTTTCTTCTACAAAGCAACCTTTCCAAGTTTTACAGTGGTTTTTTCAGAGGTTCTAACAAGTTTGTGATAAAAATGAGTTTGAGAAGATCATCTGTTTGTTGGTCAAGAGTGGAGAATGCTAAGAACGTGGAGTAGCTAGTATGAAAAGCTAGCTTATCCCAGCATGACTAAATGGAACATTATGTACTAGTTACAATTTGCTGACAGCAACATGCTCATTATCAAGAAACCAAAATTTTCAGCTATCACCGAGTAAAATTTGATATAACTAACCATGTTGAAGAAAGTATCCACTGTACGTACATCTGATACTATTCATGTATTGATAAAAAATGGTCATTTTTGGTGCCATTTAACTACCTGGTGGAGGCGAAAAAACGAACATGTTGGGCCGGGTAAGTCAACGGGTCAAAACTGGTATGGGTTGGAACTCGCCAATCCACTTTTTATTCTTTCTTTCCTGTTCGAATTTCAATATAACTAAGATTCCAAGATTTCCAAACAATAAACTAATGGAATCTATAACCTAGCCACAGAATGTAAACGTATGATGATAGAACAAAAAAACGGGCCTAATGTGCTAATAATAGCTTATGACGGTTATTTTACATTTCTATTGATCTAATAGTTATTAGCTGGTCCGAGATAGTTTGAAAGATTTACTCCAAACACTACACACACACCCAACCCATATACATAGATAACTGTGGACAACTATCTAACATAAGACCCTAAACATCATGTACTAGTAACTGACATAAAGCAGCTTAAACAGGAGGCATATGAGCTTCACATGCAAACCAGGGTTCAGAGAATCACACCCACCAAAAGAAAGAAACCTGATGACACCAACTTTCGATTCATATATAATAGAGCATATTAATTGAGGCATTTGTGCATTGCTAGGAAGTTACATTTATTAGTTTACAGACGAAGGTAATGTATTCATTTTGGAAGACAAGTACTTAGGATTGATTTAATGTTATTTTGCAACCTCAGTTAGTCAAGAGAAACTTGCTATTTATTTGTTACTCTGTCATTATCGACGTAAAACAATATTCTTTAACACAGGAACAAGTGACGCAAAGTAAACGGTAATTTTGGAATTGACAAATTAAGTAATTTAAAAGAATGTTTAGCAGTTTGTGAATAAACAGTCATTACAAGCACAGTAAATGTAGAGCGTAAAGCTACGGGCTTAATTATGAAAACTTAATGGAACTAATCAACGCAACAAATTTGGGTTTCATGCAATCATAACAATAACACTTGGTGAAACTAATTAAGCAAGCACGATTGATATCAACAGTGTCATTTAACAAACGACGGAATTTAAGCATATAAGTAATGTTGCCATTAGACAAGATATAAGATACCGAAATCACACCTGTTACAGACATGAGCAAATTCACACACTAGCTAATGATGGAATGAACGGAAAGCTGTAGAAAAACATAATATGAACCATAAAAGATCTTTTATTATCAAAGGGAAATGAACCTGGTACAACACTTGTTAGAATTGGTTAACAACAATAACAGCTCAATCTGATCTCAAGCAGATTAGCAACCAAGGAACAACATACAACCTGATCTCAATCAGGGAATATAGAATCTGATCTAAGACAGATAACCAATTAACAATCACGGGTACTCCAGCTACACTGTCGTACCCCTAATATCTTCAAGTGATAGAAACAAAAGAAGCTGATCACAGCTTAACAAAAAAGGAGAAATAGTAGCTTTCGGTTGTGATGGTATAACGGCTATATAAATAGCCATTTAGAATATTACATCATGAAGAGAGAGAGTGATGTTGGAAAATTTAGTGCACTTGAGGGATCAGTTTAAACCTTGTAATGGGTCAGGAGGTACGGAGTGTACGCCCATAAGGTCCCTGAACACCCTGTCTCAGATAGTGGTTAAGTGTTATTCAGTGTGTGATGAATTTCAGTGAGTTCACTCTTCAGTGAGTGATACTCTGGACTGAATGATATTTATCAGGATGATGAGTTCAGCTCAGGCTGAAGGATCTCATCAGGGAGCAACCCTTTCAGGGACTAGCTCATCAGTGAGTTTGATTAACTCATTGGACTGAATTCAAACTTGGATTGTAACGGTTTTGACCTATTCAAGTGGCAGTTTAACTGCATTAATGACCACGTTTAATTGGTCGTGTAACCACTAATACCTATCATTATGGAGGCTAATTATGAGCGATTAATGGGCCGTTAATCACTCATAATTCCATTGACTAGGGTTGAGTGATCTTACCTATAAATAGGAGATCAAACACAACTGCATGGGATATAGAACATACGAACTAAACACTTGAAAGCAAAAGGGTTATTGATTTGTGCCTAATTCAATAACAAACATTTGGTCTTATCCCAAGTAGATATTCGTGATACCCAGGCATTAGGGTCGAATAGTTTACTTTGGAAAGTGATAACACGATTCCAAGTGATATCCGGTAACCTTAATTGGTACGTAGTTAGGCTATTGATTATCTTACCCTGTTCTGGGCTCATAACCACCAACAATCAAAGTAAACTATTTTGTGATAATCAATGGCTGCTGCTATGAGGCATATGGCTGCTAACTTTTCCAAATTGGAAAAGTTTGAAGGTGTTGATTTCAGAAGGTGGCAAAAGAAGATGCATTTCTTGTTATCCAGCATGAGCGTGGTGTATGTCCTGAACACTGCTATTCCAGAGGATCATGGGGATAATGCTACTGTGGAGCAGATAAGGAAAAGAAGCAAATGGGAGAATGATGACTATGTCTGCAGAGGTTTAGTCCTCAATGGTATGTCTGATTCTCTCTTTGACATTTATCAGAATGTTGAATCATCAAAAGAACTATGGGATTCCTTGGAAGCCAAATATATGGCTGAGGATGCTTCAAGTAAGAAGTTTCTTGTAAGTAATTTCACAAATTACAAAATGACTGATTCAAGACCAGTCATGGAACAATACAATGAACTTCTTGGTATACTTGGAAGGTTTACACAACATGAAATGAACATGGATGAGGCTATTTCAGTCTCTTGTATCATTGACAAACTCCCTCCTTCTTGGAAAGATTTCAAGCATACTTTGAAACATAAAAAGGAGGAACTGACTCTTGTTCAGTTGGGTAGTCATTTGCGTATTGAGGAATCCCTCAGGGCGCAAGATAATGACAAGCCAAAAAGTAGCAATGCTACTGGTGCATCTGTTGTCAATATGGTGGAACATAACAATTCCACCAGGTACAATGACAACAAAGGCAAGCGTAAACATCATGATAACACAAGGGCTGACCCTAACAAGAAGGCAACACCTACTTGTTGGAAATGTGGCAAACCTGGTCACATTAAAAGGGATTGCAAAGGTGTTAAGGTTGGTGGTAAAACCAATGGTTCAGGCACTAGTGGTTCAGGAAGTGGTGGTCAAGCCAACTCACTGAAAGGTCAGAATATGTTTAATGAATCTCTTCAGGTTTATTATGTTACATATGTATCTGAATCTAACTATGTGCAGGATGATGATGTTGCGTGGTGGGTTGACTCTGGAGCAACTGTTCATGTGTGCAAAGATAGATGCTGGTTCAAGACTTATGAGTCACTGAATGATGGATCTATTCTTCACATGGGAAATGAGTCAACAGCCTTGGTGCATGGTCGTGGTTGTGTAGATCTTAATTTTAGTTCTGGAAAGATTGTAACTTTGTTTAATGTTATTCATGTTCCTGATATAAGGAAAAACTTGGTTTCTAGTAGTGTTTTGAATAATCATGGATATAAACAAGTTATTGAATCTGATAAGTTTATTTTGTCTAAACATGGTGTTTTTATTGGTTTTGGCTATTTGTGTAATCAAATGTTCAGGCTTAATATTGTCAATAATATTGTTAATTCAGCCTTTATGTCAACCTCTAAAATGAATGACTCTACCCTTTGGCATGCAAGACTTGGCCATGTACATTATAAAAGGATGCAAGATATGTCTAAGGATGGGTTAATCCCAGCTTTTGACATGGACACTGAAAAGTGTAAAACTTGCATGTTGACCAAAATAACTAAGAAACCCTTTCAAGGTGTAAAAAGAGAGACTGAGCTCTTGGAGCTAATACACAGTGACCTGTGTGATTTGCATGCCACTCCCTCTTTGGGGAACAAGAAGTACTTTGTGACATTTATTGATGATGCTTCTAGGTTTTGTTATGTCTATCTATTACATACTAAGGATGAAGCATTAGATAAATTCAAAGTGTTTAAAACTGAAGTTGAATTGCAACTTGGGTCCTTGATCAAAAGATTCAGGACTGATAGGGGAGGTGAATACATGGATCATTTGTATTTTCAGTCTGTTGGTATAATCCATGAAACGACTGCCCCCTATACTCCTCAACAAAATGGTATCTCTGAAAGGAAAAACAGGGTACTGAAGGAGATGGTTAATTCCATGTTGTCCTATTCAGGACTAAGTCAAGGGTTCTGGGGTGAAGCTATGTTAACAGCTTGCTATTTATTAAATAGGGTTCCCAATAAAAGGAACAAGGTTACCCCTTATGAACTCTGGACTAAAAAGAAACCCAACCTGAATTATCTCAGGGTGTGGGGTTGTAGGGCTGTTGTAAGACTCCCTGATCCAAAATTGAAAACTTTGGGTGAAAGAGGCATTGAATGCATCTTTGTTGGATATGCTGAGCATTCCAAGGCTTATAGGTTCTATGTTATTGAACCTAATGAATATGTTTCAATTAACTCAATAATTGAATCAAGGGATGCACTATTTGATGAGAATAGATTCTCATCAGTCCCTAGACCAAGTCACAGGATTCCAAATGGAACTGATGACATTGGTGTATCAGGGGTCCCTGAGAAGGTCACTGATGAGGTTGTGGTTCAACAACCTGAACCTGAGCTCAGAAAGAGCAAAAGGGTCAGGACTCCAAAGTCATTTGGACCTGAGTTTCAATTATATCTAGTTGAAGGTACAAGGAGTGAGGTCTCTGACCAATACTCCTATTGCTTCATTGTTGAGGATGACCCCAAAACATTTGAAGAAGCAATGAAGTCCCAGGATGTTGCTTTCTGGAAAGAAGCAATAAATGATGAAATTGATTCCATCATGGGCAACAACACTTGGGTGTTGGTTGATCTACCACCAGGTTGCAAACCTCTAGGTTGCAAATGGATTTTCAAAAGGAAAATGAAGGTAGATGGAACTATTGAAAAGTTCAAGGCAAGGCTGGTCATTCAGGGCTTTAAACAAAAGTCAGGAATAGACTATTTTGATACTTATGCCCCTGTGGCACGTATCAGTACCATAAGATTGCTGATTGCTTTGGCATCAATTCACAATCTGATTATACATCAGATGGATGTGAAGACAGCTTTCTTGAATGGTGAATTGGATGAGGAGGTTTACATGAACCAACCTCAGGGCTTCATCATGCCTGGCAATGAAAACAAGGTGTGCAAACTGATTAAGTCCTTATATGGACTGAAACAGGCACCTAAGCAATGGCATCAAAAGTTTGATGAAGTGGTTTTGTCTAGTGGTTATGTTCTTAACCAAGCTGACAAATGTGTATATAGCAAATTTGATGAATCTGGTAAAGGAGTCATCATTTGCCTATATGTTGATGACATGTTGATCTTTGGAACTGACCAAAATCAAGTTGACCTGACAAAGGAATTTTTGTCATCAAGGTTCTCCATGAAGGACATGGGGGAGGCTGATGTTATCCTTGGTATAAGGATTAAACATGAAAGCAATGGTATATCAATTTCTCAGTCTCATTACATTGAGAAGGTACTGAAGAAATTTAATTGCTTTGATTGTACTCCAGTGAGTACTCCTATGGATACAACTGAGAAGCTGATGCCTAATACTGGCAAAGCTGTATCTCAACTTGAGTATTCTAGGGTAATTGGCTGCCTGATGTATGCCATGACTTGTACAAGGCCTGATATTGCTTTTGCAGTGGGAAAATTGAGCAGGTATACTAGTAATCCTAGTGCTCAACACTGGCAAGCAATTCAGAGGGTACTGAAGTATTTGAAGAGAACTATGGATTATAGTCTCTCATATACTGGTTATCCATCAGTGTTGGAAGGTTACACTGATGCAAGTTGGATCAGTAACACTGAAGACAATTCGTCTACCAGTGGCTGGGTATTCCTACTTGGTGGAGGTGCAATTTCTTGGGCATCCAAGAAGCAAACTTGCATTACCAGTTCAACAATGGAATCTGAATTTGTGGCTTTAGCAGCTGCTGGTAAAGAAGCTGAATGGTTGAAAAACTTGCTTCTTGAGATTCCATTGTGGCCTAAACCTATGGCACCCATTTCTATCCGGTGTGATAGTGCTGCTACATTGGCAAAGGCTTATAGCCAGATGTACAATGGGAAGTCTAGACACCTAGGTGTCAGGCATAGCATGATTCGTGAGCTTATCATGAATGGGGTGATATCTATAGAGTTTGTAAGATCTCAACAGAACTTAGCTGATCACTTGACGAAGGGTTTGGCTAGAGACTTGGTTTTAAAGTCTGCTAAAGGGATGGGTTTAAAGTCCAACTTAGTCACTGAATGCTAGGACACCCAACTCCCTCCTGAGGAAACTTGGGAGTTGAGTTCAATGTGGAAAGCTGAACATTCAGTGTACTGGAGCACATGTTTTACAATCATCCCAAGGTTGTGCTCAGAACCTGCTGAAAAGGAGGATGAAGTCTTTACTTCTCAATGGTTAACTTTCTTTGAAAAAGTGCTAAGCAGGAGCATGAATAAAGAGGAACCACCTATGTAAATGTTGAAGTTTTGCCGCTTCAGGAAGCTATGGACTTTTAGCTTTTACAACATTTATGAATTGGATATGGACACATGGCTTGTATAGTGTCAAGAGTATTTTAGTGTTTGAAAATGTATGTGTATTTTATCTTCAGGTATTCAAATGGGTTGAAGGGTTCAATTCTTTGTAACACCCTGATTCTCGAATATTTGAACGTGTAATTACTAAGATGGAAATTCAATCCTCAGGATATTTTCGTTTATGCATATGTTTGTCTTATGTTTGATTTTCATGCTAAGGAAGTGAACTAAATTTGGGGAGGATTGTTGGAAAATTTAGTGCACTTGAGGGATCAAATCATACTTGGAAATGGGTTTGGAGGTACGGAGTGTACACCCATCAAGTCCCTGATTACCCTGACTCAATAGTGGTTGTGCTAGTGTGAGTCTGCTGCTAGTGTTGTGAGTCTGCTGCTAGGACTCTGCTGCTAGCACTGACTCTGCTGCTAGTGTTGTGAGTCTGCTGCTAGGACTCTGCTGCTAGCACTGACTCTGCTGCTAGTGTTGTGAGTCTGCTGCTAGTACTCTGCTGCTAGCACTGACTCTGCTGCTAGTGTTGTGAGTCTGCTGCTAGTACTCTGCTGCTAGTGTTGTGAGTCTGCTGCTAGGACTCTGCTGCTAGCACTGACTCTGCTGCTAGTGTTGTGAGTCTGCTGCTAGGACTCTGCTGCTAGCACTGACTCTGCTGCTAGTGTTGTGAGTCTGCTGCTAGGACTCTGCTGCTAGCACTGACTCTGCTGCTAGTGTTGTGAGTCTGCTGCTAGGACTCTGCTGCTAGCACTGACTCTGCTGCTAGTGTTGTGAGTCTGCTGCTAGGACTCTGCTGCTAGCACTGACTCTGCTGCTAGTGTTGTGAGTCTGCTGCTAGGACTCTGCTGCTAGCACTGACTCTGCTGCTAGTGTTGTGAGTCTGCTGCTAGGACTCTGCTGCTAGCACTGACTCTGCTGCTAGTGTTGTGAGTCTGCTGCTAGGACTCTGCTGCTAGCACTGACTCTGCTGCTAGTGTTGTGAGTCTGCTGCTAGGACTCTGCTGCTAGCACTGACTCTGCTGCTAGTGTTGTGAGTCTGCTGCTAGGACTCTGATGAAATGTAACTGATTTGACCTATTCAAATGACAGTTATATCTACTATTATGACCACGTTTAATTGGTCATGTAACCACTATCTTTGGCTATAATGGGGGTAATTATGTGGAGATTAATGGGCCGATTAATTCTCATAATTCCATTTAATTAGCCATGAGTACTTTCCTATTTAAGAGGAATTATGTTGAGCATGAAAGACACACAGAAAACAAAACACTAATATACGCAAGGGTTATTGATTTGTGCCTAATTCAATAACAAACATTTGGTCTTATCCCAAGTAGATATTCGTGATACCCAGGCATTAGGGTCGAATAGTTTACTTTGGAAAGTGATAACACGATTCCAAGTGATATCCGGTAACCTTTATTGGTACGTAGTTAGGCTATTGATTATCTTACCCTGTTCTGGGCTCATAACCACTAACAAGTGAGAGGGTAGTTGATCAGTGTGTTTGTATCCAGAATGATAAACGGAGTATATATACTCCTCTTCCCAATGGCTCTATCCAATAATGACACAACCAGCCCTTCATCTTTCCATCTTCTTTAAACACTGCTTAAACCTCAATAACAATATAACTAAGGAATAAAAGAGTGACAAAGTTAGTCCCTGTAATATATTACCAGGTTGAGAGTTATACTTTCAACATCCCCCCTTAACTCCAACCTGGAAAAAACATCAACCATTCCTAGATTTGAAAGCAGCTTATTAGCTGGAAGTCTTCTTAATCTTTTGGTCAAAAAGCTGCAGTTAGAACTGGAGACAGTAACCTGCTCTCAAGCAGGTAGTAATACGAAACGCTTCAACCTGATCTCAATCAGGTAAGCAAGAAACAAGACTGTATTAGTATCAAAGGGACTGGGTCATAATGCAACGCTAATCTTAATCAGCAGCAACCAGGAACGTAGTCACAACCTGCTCTTAAGCAGGTTGACTATGGAAACATCTTAAACCCGATCTCAAGAAGGTAAGAAATAGAAACAGCTTGAACCTGATCTCAAGCAGGTAAAAAAAAAGATAGCTTCAACCGCCAACCTCAGTTTTTTATTTCTCCATAACGAGCTAAAAAAACACATACCAAAGTAACAAAGTTGTTGCTTCCTTAAAATCACCAGCTTTCTCCAAAAGATCAGCCTCTTTTAAAGGACATCCCCCCATGTGCCAGCTCCGCAGCTTCAAGAAAATGTCCCGATTCTTCTTCCAACACCACCATGTTCAGACCATTCTTCATGCCAATAATCACCTTCGCCATTTTTTTTCCAATTGACCAACAACCTTCCCAATATGCATACACCTCTCAACCAGTGACATTGATTTTTTAACTTCCAATAGTGACCGTGTTATCCCCCTTTTTCCACACATTAGATACCAACTATCCGTTTTCAACTTATCTTTAGGAGCTGCTATTTGGTTCCCGACCATCTCCTCTATTTTGACATCAAAACCAGCAAACATCTTATCAAATTTTAGAGATGGAGTTGTCTTCAATGTATCACATTCTTTAAAGATGTGTGGCTCATTAATGATCACTCAACACTTGTCGTTGCCATTTTCTTTACTTGAATTATCAACAAACATGACACCATTGTTATCACCAACTTCCCTCAAACTTTTTGATTCTATATCCTTCCCATCTTCAATCTTCTTATCAACTTTAACAGCACATATTTCTTGTTCTTCAACCAAAGACCTCAATTTGCCTTTATTCATTTCACATCTGTTATCAAAACTATCAAACACCTTACTGAGATTCAAGGTACTCCTTTCGATTGTCCCCTGATTCCCACCTAAATCCATCACCTCTGTTCGACCCAACTTCAACATACTCCTAACTCCCAAGTTCTCTTTCACTAAACTCGTTCTTTTCTTTTTCAACCATTTCCATGTATCAAATATTAAATGATCAGTAGTTGCCTCATTATCTATTACCTCACAACCAAGATTCAAACTAGTTAAAACCCTTCTTCTCAGGTTAATAAGTCCATTATTTCTTACTGCCCTTTGACTATCCAGGTTATTTATGATAACAACATTGAAATCTCCATTCTTACTATGTTTTTTCTTCAACCCATCAACACCATAACCCGAATAAAATGCAACCCTTCTATTGTCATCCTCTTTAGCGTCATCATCTATCTTTTCCTTTAAAATTCCTAGCACACCATATTCTTTTTCTTCTTGAATCTTTTTAACACAAGCCTCCAAGAATGGTGTCTTTAACACTAAACTAGCATCATTACTATCATCTTCATCTTCTGGTCTTAAACCATTACTCAATGTTACCTCTGATCTTGAGGTTAGGTTCTTATGAAGACCATCAATTGATTGACACAAAGAAGAAACACTTGAGCCATTACATGTTATCTTGTCCCCTATAATAACTTCCCTTTCTTTAATTTTTCCACCTTCCTTCCAAACATCATCACCACTTATCAAGCTAATGTTGTTATCAATCACCCCATTTGCTTCATCTAATTTTATTTCCTTACCATTATCATCTCCTTCACAAGGGTTATCAAGAACAGCCAACTCCATACAATGAGTACCCATCAAACCAATGGTTACTTCAATCACTTCATTTGCATTACTTGATTTCCTAACCTCATCACCGTCTTTATCATTCCCAATATCTTCTGTAGAAATGAGAGAGCACTCAGCTAGTTGTTGATGGCTGTTACTAGATCCTTTGTCGCGTCATTGAGGGTGACTATCTCCCGTGAGCAGCGTAGTGCTGAGTAGAATAGTGCTTGAATTTCAAGAGGATGGCCATACCCATCCTTCTATCTATCATGCAAGAGCCATCAATCACCAACAATGTTGGAAACATGTCGAACCCATCAGCCAAACACAATTTGAGTATCAATCTTATTCCCGTTTGAACATCTATCATGCAAGAGCCATCAATCACCAACAATGTTGGAAACATGTCGAACCCATCAGCTAAACACAATTTGAGTATCAATCTTATTCCCGTTTGAACATCTATCATCTCTTGCAGAGTGTAGTCACCCATGATCTTCCCATAAGCTCTCAATAAAATAATCCACCACAAACCAGAATTGTTAGCATTGTATTTTATTTATAAAAAGTGTCGGTCATTAAAGTCTTGTAATAGGTTGCTTTAGAATATCATTATGTTAAGTTTTACTCTTTTTTTCATGTTTTGATAAAGTCTAAGGGCTATTAGTGTAATAATGTAAAAGATATGTGTAGCCCTAGACTACAAGTATAAATAGTCTTGTAAGACCTCATTTGGAGGTTGGTTGGTTCTTCTAGGTAATCATATGGTTTCATTTACATACACTAGATGGTCCTCCCACTCTCTCTCTACTCTCTTTCTCTCTCTAGAATAACGCAAGATCTAATAGTGTTTAAGGTTGTTCTACGGTCCTACAAGTGGTATCAATCGCCTAGGGATAATTTTAGGTTGTTTTAGATCGATTTAGGTGAAAAAAGTGGATTTCGTTACTGTTCATTAGCGTTTTTATCGAGTATGGAATAGGGTTTATCGAGTTAGGTTCAGCGAAATACACGGTCTATCGAGTAAGGACTGCTTGTTATCGAATAATGGTTCACAAATATCGAGTAAGGGCTGCTGGTTATCGAGTAAGCTAGGGTTTCATCGAATAAGGGTTTCATCTATCGAGTAAGCACAAGTTCTTCGAGTAAGGTTTGAGTCTTATCGAATAAGGGTAGTTTCAAGTAAGTGTAGGTTACCGAGCAACGCTACTGTTCCATCGAGTAAGCTCCATAAGTGTACGTATCGAGTAAGCTTATCTTTTACCGAGTAAGCTCATATTTGGCGAGTTAGCCATTATTCCTTATCGTTTATCGAGTAAGGTTTTTCTTGGACTTTCCTAAACGAAACTCTGCCGAAATTTCTCTAGATTATCGAGTAAAGATTGCTTTGACTTTATCGAGTAACCACAAACCCTAAACCTTCATCGAGTTACCTCACAGCCAAAACCTTTATCGAGTAAGATTTAAAAAAAAATAGTTTTTTGGCGGGAAAATTTGAGTAAAATTTATTTTTGAGAGGAGACTAAACGTTCAATTTTTACGCGAGATTCAAATTTTGGTATAACGTTGAAAATTTTGGCCCGAAATTCAAATTTTTAGGCTAAAATTCAAATTTTTTCTGTAAAATTTGGCGTCAAAATTTTTAAAACTCAAAATTTTCTTGTAACCTTAGAATTGCATTTCTTAGTAATTTTCAAAATTTGAGAGTGAAAAATTTTCAAATTCTCGAGTAAAGGTTTTCCCGATTAAGAATCAAGCCGAATTAGTACGTCATCTTTCACCAAAACATCTAATCTTCAACAACAACCTTTGTTATCTTTCAAAAGATCCTCTGAACAAACTTTCACAACTTTTCACTTAAGATTCATATCATGGCAACTCAACAAGATATTCATGCTGCCGGTGCCGAAAACCGTCCTCCCATGCTGTCAAAGGGTGGTTATTCACAATGGGCTAGTAGAATGATGCGTTATTTAAAGAGTAAACAAAATGGAAAACAACTTGTTAAATCCGTTTTGGATGGACCCTTCAAACCACATGAGATACTAGACCCTGGTGATCCAAATGGAACCCCCCCCCCAGTACCACCTTTCTACAGACTTCAGGAAGAGGCTGACTACACTAAGGAAGACAGAAAACAAATTGAAGCTGATGATCAGGCATTTCATCTCGTTGTTCTTGGTCTACCTGAACAGACTTATGCTACTGTTGATAGTGAAGGAAGTGCTCATGCAGTCTGGGAACGTGTTAAAAGGTTAATGTACGGAACAGATATTGGGAAACAAGAAATGGAAACACAATTGCTTAAGGAACTTCACAAGTTTACTTTAATTCCTGGTGAATCAATAGAGACGTATTATCTCAGGTTCAGTATGGTCATGAATGATTTGTCAAGGCATAATCTCACTCAGACAAACATTGCAAACAATACAGTCTTTCTAAATGAGCTACAACCGGAATGGGGAAGATACGTCACTATCGTTTATCAGACAAAGAATTTGCATGAAGTTACTTATGATCAATTGTACGACTTCTTGAAGCAGAATCAGGCGGAGGCAAATGAAGTTAGAGCTGAGTTACTAGCTAAAAAGCATGATCCTCTTGCACTCATTGCTCAAACACCAATACCTCTACCAGTGAACACACAACAACAACCATCATCATCTTCCACTCACAACTATGGACAACAACAATACTTTCCACAACAACAAACTGCTGTTATCCCACAACAACAATTCTACCCACAACAACAATATCCACAATTCCAAGAACCAGAATTCACTGATAATGATGAGTCCCTTGCTGCTATGACTCAAGCATTTGCTCTTATGACTAAGGCATTCCAACGCTATTCAACACCAACTAACAACAACCAAAGAATTTTATCGAACACTCGCTACAAGCAGATCGCTCAGCCGAGTTTCAATATGGGTAATGGAGGCCACATGGTTGGAGTTATGGGGAATCAGTAAGGATATGCTACTGGACTTCACATAGGTAATCAGAATATGCAGAATCAGATGGGTCAGTATGGAAGGAATCAGATGGGTCAGTTTGTTGGAAATCAAAGGGGTCAGAATGTTGGTAATCAGGCAGTGGGTAATCAGGTTGGAAATGTTGCAGCTCCAGTTCGTGGGAATTATGGAAATGTGAATGTGAATCAGAGAAATTTGGTTAAGTGTTTCAACTGTCAGGGTGTAGGTCATATGGCTAGGAACTGTCCCTCTAAGCCGAACACGAAAGATCCAGTGTACTTGCAGAAAGCATTAATGTTGGCTCAGAAGGAGAAAGCAGGATTCCAGTTGAGTTCTAAGGAAAATGACTACATGGCTCTTATGGATGATATAGAAGATAGAGAGGATATCGACGCAAACTGCATCTTCATGGCAAATCTTCAGGAGGCTAAGTAGGACACAGATTCTGATGCACCTCCTGTTTTATGACACCAATGCAGTATCTGAGGTACAATTCGATGATACATGTCTCAATAATGATATATTTGATATGTCCCCTCATGAGGAACAGCATTCTGAGACTCCAACAACCACTTATGATACATACCTGGACACGCCGAATTGTAGCAATATTAATTCGACAACTCCCGATATGAATCATAGTGGTGGCTTAGTTTCACAGCATGTTGAGAATGATGAGGATACACGTGCTTTATTTGAATCATTAATGAACAATTGTAGTATTGAAATTGAGAATGTTAAAAAGGTAAATTGAGAAGTTAAGGCCACGAATGAGATATTGACCACTGAGCTTGAGAGATACAAGGAAAAAGAAAAAAGTTTTCTATATGATGATAAAAAACGCGAGTCTGAATTTGAAATTGGTTATAAGAAATTACTTGTTAAAGATAGGGAACTGCAACGAAAGTTTGATACTCTTGATGTCACTTCAATGAAAACAATTAAATCTTTAAAACAAGAGATTTCTGATTTAACAAACCAACTTTCAAAACAAAAATCAGCTTATACCAATCTTGAAAAAGAACGGGATGAGTTGAAAAAGGACTTTGCAAAGAAAGAAGATAAACTTTTGGAAGAAATCATAGAGTTAGAACATAAGATTGCAAAACTTGAAAATTTGTTGGTTAAAACGGGTCATTCAGCTCAAACCATTAATATGATTACGAATCAGACTGATCCGATTTACCACATAAAAAACAAAATGGCTCTAGGTAACAAAACTCCTTGTAATCTCAAGAAAGCTCAGAGAGAACAAAATATTTTATACAATGGAAATGTGATATATGAGAAACATGATCCTCCTATTGTTCGTGATTCTGTGGAAACAATGGAACTGGTCGAAGAGAGCATAACTAAAATGAAACAAAAGAACCCAGATTTAAAACCAAAATATTATAACAAACTGAACAAACTTTCTGGAATCACTTTTGTTCCACAAAAACAAGCGTATGAGATTTCCAAAAACCTTTCCAAAAGCCAAGGAATTTCAAAACATGTTTCTAAACCTGTAGTTGTTTCCAAATCTCTTTCAAACATGGAACAGATGTCTTCAAACAACACTTTTAACACAAGTGCTGCACGAGGATATCTTGATGATCTCAAAACCAGAGTTGGACAACTTCAAAAGACTTTAGAATCTAAAACGGATATAACTGAGAATAATTGGAATTCCACGGTTTATTTACAAGTAAAAAAAAATTCTTGAAAATGACATTTCTCCAAAAAAACGCTGTTAATGCTAGAGTAATTCATTTTGAACAAGCATTTTTGAAAGAAACAGCTGACTTTGTTAAGGATCACAAATCTCTGATAAAGAAGGCAAATGAATCTTTTGAAAAGATAAATGTTTTGGAAAAGTTAAACGACTCTCTCTTCGAAGCAGTTTTGTCTACTGATATTATGTCTATTGTGTTGCAAACATATTCTGTTGAGGATGATGAAAGACTTCAAGCTGAGATCTCCGCAATTGTTTCAAAATATGAAAATGCTCTTATTAAACTTGAAAAAGAAAACGTGTCATATTTTAAACAACTTGATCGGAAAAAAGAAGAATGCAAGTATGACAAATTGTCGTATGAGCGTGCCTTTAAGAACATGAAAGAGCAAAATGATCTTTTGAGGGCTCAGTTAGAAAGTCAAAAAGGAAAGGGTATGGATATTAAGTTTGCAAAACCATCGACTTCGGACAAAGAAAATACTTCTAAACTCGTTGTTACACCAAAAATGTCAATTTCTCAATTTGTTCCAAAAGTCGATGTGAAAAAGAATTTGACAAAACCAGTCACTCCATCACCCTTGACAACGAATAATGAAAAAGAAAAGAATGTTGAAAAAGGAAAAGCGGTTGTCGAAACACCAAAAGTGATAGCCCCTGGTCTTTTTAGGACTAGTCCCACTATTGCGTTTGCCTCAACATCTAGGACAAATGAACAATGCATAAAGGATAATTCTAAAGAATCTAGGGATACTAAACATGACAACAAAATAAATTCTAATGAGTGTGCCTTACCTTCTACAGGATTAGCAAGCACCTCTAGGAGCAGCAGACTACAGCATAGGAGCAATACAAGGAACAATAGAGTCTCGCCTGTCTCTAAGAGTAGTAGCAAGAATAAAATGGAAGAAATAGAAGAACACCCTAGGAATTTATCGCTTTGTAATAAGAGACATAGTTCATCTGAATGTAATGTCAAATGTACTGTTTCTAATGCATGTAATGACTCTGTTTGTTTAATATGCAAGAAATGTTTAATTAATGATGTTCA
>LBNU01012845.1:0-11420 GCA_014162995.1 Artemisia annua | reverse complement strand
TAGGAGCAATACAAGGAACAATAGAGTCTCGCCTGTCTCTAAGAGTAGTAGCAAGAATAAAATGGAAGAAATAGAAGAACACCCTAGGAATTTATCGCTTTGTAATAAGAGACATAGTTCATCTGAATGTAATGTCAAATGTACTGTTTCTAATGCATGTAATGACTCTGTTTGTTTAATATGCAAGAAATGTTTAATTAATAATGTTCATGATGAATGTGTTTCTAAGAATGTAATGTGTTGCCTGAACAGAAGGATGTCCCAAATAGACCTAGTGCTAAATCTAGATATTTTGATAAACTAATTCAAACTATCAGGAATACCACTAATAGCGAAATGCCTAGGAACTATCTTAAGTATTGTGCATGGAAACCAACGGGTAGAAAATTCATACTTAAAGATGGCACATTAATAGTGGTTCAGTCTGTACATCTAGAAACCTTCTATGAGTGTGATACTGATTTTACCCCTAACCCCATGGAACCAAATTCAAAACGGTTTCCAAACACAAAAACTTCTGTTCTTCGCAGGTTATCGAAATTTGTCTTTGGATCGTCGACTCGGGTTGCTCCAAGCACATGACCAGGAATTTAAAGCTGCTAATCAAGTTTGTTTGGAAATTTATGGGTACTGTACGCTTTGGTAATGATCATGTAGCAGCTATTCAAGGTTATGGAGATCTTTAGTTTGGGAATTTTTTGATCACTCGAGTTTACTACGTCGAAGGGTTGGGACATAATTTGTTTTCAGTCGGTCAGTTTTGTGATGCAGATTTAGAGGTCGCCTTTAGGAGAAATAAGGTTTTCGTTAGAAATTTGGTTGGAGATGATCTCTTGACTGGAAATCGTGGCACTAACCTTTATGCCATCGACATAAACATAATGGCCTCTACATTACCAATTTGTCTTATGACAAGAGCATCTGACACAAAGTCTTGGTTATGGCATAGAAGATTATCCCATCTCAATTTCGACACCATCAATAAATTAGCCAAAGACAACATCGTCAACGGACTTCCTAAGTTCAAATACACCAAGGATCACTTATGTCCATCATGTGAACAAGGAAAAAGCAAACGAGCATCATATAAACCCAAAACCGTACCTAGTTCGGAAGCAAGGTTACATCTGTTGCATATGGACTTATGTGGCCCAATGAGAGTTGAAAGCATCAATGAAAAGAAGTATATTCTTATTATTGTCGATGATTATTCACGATATACTTGGGTAAAGTTTTTGAGATCAAAAGACGAAGCACCTGGAAACATCATCACCTTTCTGAAGCGTATTCAAGTTCTACTTCAAGCTCCAGTAAGGATTGTAAGAACAGACAACGACACACAATTCACCAATCAGGAGTTAAGAACGTATTTTGAAGATGTTGGAATCACACATCAGACATCAGTTGTTAGAACTCCACAGCAGAATGGGGTAGTTGAAAGAAGAAATAGAACTCTTGTGGAAGTTGCTCGCACAATGCTAATTTATTCTAGTGCACCACTATTCTTATGGGCTGATGCTGTAGCCACTGCTTGTTTCACTCAAAACCGATCCCTAATCCATCCAAGATTCAATAAAACACCATATGAGCTTGTGAACAATCGGAAACCGGATATCTCTTACCTTCACGTGTTTGGCGCTTTGTGCTATCCGACGAACGACAGAGAAGATCTAGGAAAGTTGAAAGCTAAGGGTGATATTGGAATCTTCATTGGATATTCAGAAAACTCGAGGGCATTCAGGGTGTATAATAGGAGAACAAAAAGGATAATGGAGACGATGAATGTGAAGTTTGACGAGATTTCACAAATGGCTTCTGAGAGACTCGCTCTAGAACCCGCGCTTAACCCAATGGCTTCTAATCAAACCAGATTAGGACCCGCACCAAACAGTAAGACTTCTCGACACATCAGTTCAGGACTCGTACCTAATGGAGCTTAGGCAACAACACCGGATAAACCTTCAGATCAAGAACTGGAAAACTTCTTCTAGTTAATGTTTGATGAATACTATGGTGGAACTTTGAAAAATGCATCTCCAAATCATTCCGCTGCACCCGCTCAAAACCATCAACCACCACCACCACCAACACAAGATGCATCTACCACAATCGAAGCTGAAGCACCAACTCCCTCAACATCATCAACATCTACTCCAGCAACTCTGGTTATTGAAATTGTTCTACCAAGAGTTGATGAGCAAAACCAAAACACAACCTTTCAAGAAGAAACAACAAATAATTCAAACAATGCTGCATTAGAAGAAGAAGTGTTTGAAAGCCCATTTGCAACAGACTCTGCTGAATCTTCTTCAAGGTTACAAGAACCATCTAACACGCATCTGTTAAACCCAAGGTACCCTTCTACACTCCAATGGACTAAAGACCATCCAATTGAACAAGTTATTGGTGAACCTTCAAGGCCAGTTCAGACGAGGAGACAACTTGCCACAGATCTCGAATTGTGTATCTACATTTGTTCATTAAGTCTTAAAGAACCTAAGAACATTCGGGAAGCAATGGCAGAAAACCCATGGATAGAAGCGATGCAGGATGAAATTCTTCAATACCAGTTACATGATTTGGGAAACTTTGTAACACCCCCAAAATTCGGGTCTAGCGGAAAGCATACATGCGATGGGGTGCTACTAAATTGGTATCACAACACAAGGCACAAAGAATGGTTTTTATTTCATTAATAATAAAATAAAAGTTGTCATGTAAGACATAAAGTTTACATGATATAAAATAGTGCGGAAATAGGCCATAAATAATTGAAGTAGTCCCAAATGTTCATCAGAGTCGCCTATGACCATGCCCTTTGCCAAGCGCCTTCAATTAGTGAGCTAACGCCTTAAACCTGAGAATACACGCTAAAGGTCAGCTTACGCTGGTGAGTTCATAGAGTTAAATTACAAAAACAGTTAGGGACCTGAAAAGTTTTAGTGCTATGTGTGACCAGAGAGGCGTAGACATACATTCCATACTTTCACAATTCCATATCAATTACTATCATACTCATCTAGTTTACCACCTTTCGCGAAGGCGGAGGGTCAGCGTGCCGACGGGCCACANAAACTCTGCTGAATCTCGAGCAAACCCAACACCATCCGTTCTCAGGGTGGTCCTTTCTCGGCTCCCCTCCCATAACCACGCCTCCTGTTACAACCAACAAGGAATACACCTTCTAAACCCACAACCCCCAACTTGGGAAATAAAAGAGACCATTACAATTGAAACAACCTCTATTGGATAGAACATACTCCAGGCCAAGTCTAGACGCAGGAGACAACTTGCCCACAGATCTCGAATTGTGGCTATTCACATAACAATAAACTCATGTTCATCTATAAAGTCTTAAAGAACCTAAAGACATTCGGGAAGCAATGCAGAAAACCCATCGCGATACGAAGCGACTGCATAGGATGAATTTTCAATACTAGATTATAATCATGATAGTTGGTACTTATTTAAACCACCAAATGCGATACCACACAACTTCGGGTCCTACAGCGGGAAGCACTACACATTCAGCCGATGGGTGTCTAAAACTAGAAATTGTATCCAACCACAAAGGCACAAAGATGGTTTTTATTCTCATTAATAATACAGAAGTACAGAAAGTTTGTCATCGTACAGCACATAAGAGGTTTACATGATATCAAATGAATAGTGCGCGACAACCTAGGCCCATAAAGTAATTTGAAGTAAACTCCGCACAAAATCCTTGACATACACAGACGATCCTGCTACACAGATGACCACTGCCCTTTGCCAAGCGCCTTTCAATTAGTTGAGCTAACGCTTAAAACCTTTTCGTGGGTTTTACCGCTGAAGAATACACGAATCACGTCTCGAAACCATGACTATCCAACAAGCATTTGATTACGCCATGCCGTGAGTGTATGAATTAAATTACAAAACGTTAGCGGACCCTGAAAAGTTTTATGCTATGCTGCGGACCAGAGAGCGTAACATAATTGCCATACCTTTCACAATTCCATACTCAAGCTCTACTCATCCATATCCATACTAGTTTACCACCTTTTCGCGAAGGCGGAGGGTCAGCGTGCGAGCCGGGCCACATCTCGACGGTACACTAGCCAGGAACACTAACAGCTAGAACCACCCATTACTGCCCCGAACTAGGCCGTGAAATAGAGTTTATGTCAAAGTAGCGGTAATCGCCCTACTTTAGTCAACATCTACTATTCGTCTACCCTTTCAGATAGTCCACACATGTAGCAAAAAACAATTCTGTAGTAGCAGGCTCAAGTCAAAACAGTTCTGAGCTAGAAAGCTCTCATATAAACAGGCAAGCACATAATGCCTTCAAATACTTAATTCAAATACTTCGATAAATTACTCAATCAATCATCAATCAATCAGTCAATCATTCAAACTTAATCAATTCGTTCACATACTCAAGTAAGCAATCATTTCATTTAGTAAAAGAGCATGTATTCTCACCCAAAAGTAGTTATGAAAACTTATTTAAAAGAAGGGGGCTATGAACTCACCTTAGCCACAGCAATGCAAGAATCACAACCGACACAACTTGGCATCAAGAGTTAATCACAACGATATCCAAAAGATGGGCACGACGGCACCAAGTAGTACGAACACGAGGTACATCCTAATACGCATACGATTATCTCAAAATATAGTTCGTACAATAATAAAGTCTATAAAAGACGATGTGTCATAGTTTTTGTGGATTACTCGAATCATTACTTATAAAAAGTTAAGTATCAATGTTTCGTAAGAAAGCTTTATGTTTCGTGTGGTGTGGTAAGAAGACTTAGACTCAAAATACAACTCATACCAAAATGATAATTACTTCAACGTACAACTCACGCCAGTAGAGGAAAAGATATCGACATATAACTCACGCCAGTAGAGGAAAAGATATCGACATATAACTCACGCCAGTAGAGGAAAAGATATCGACATATAACTCACGCCAGTAGAGGAAATCGACATTGTCAAGATCAAGAAATACTATCAACTCAAGTCATTTAAAGAAAATCTAGAAAATGACCACGATTAACCATATAATTTAAATAGATCAGTTTCGGCGTTTACCCCATAACCCCAAATGGTTTATATAAAATGTACTCGTTTTATAAGGAAATCATAAGTTAATAACTCTAATATGAAAGAGTTTTAAGGATTTAATAAAACTATACGTTTTAAATTCTTTGTCGGGTTTTAATAAAATAATCTTATAAAAGATTCGAAATAAAAGTGTAAGTTTAGAAAAGTTTATAAATTTCGGCATGACGCATCCATTTATATAACCCTTCCAAGTCAAAAGACCTTAATAAAATCAATTCTCCAACACAATATTTCCTGACAATTTATTAGAAAACTATAAAGTGTATACGTTGATTATTAGACATTATTTACTTATTGTGTTGTCGCGAATCAAATATATTAAATTCGTGTCGAGTCTAATATATTGTATTCGGTTGAGGCCCAATAAGTCCATATCGTCCAACGTCCAAATCAATACACATCCAATAGCTTTAATCCAATCATTTAGTCTGTTAAATATCCGAATTGTTCAATACCAAGTCATTAACCCAAATATATCCGAAACGTACCAATGTCACGAGAGTCAAAATAATTCGAGTTGGGTTAGTAATATTATTGTCTAAGTTAAGTTCTATTTTTACTAATTGGTTAAAACTCGCTACATTATAACTAGTCAGACATCCTTTAAACCCATGGGCTTATAAGCCCGTTAGCCAAACAACTAACCCTTAATTTCAATGGGCTTGGAAGCCCAATTTATAAAAGAAATAAGCATTACCCAATTGTGGCTTATGAGCCCATACAAATTCCAATTGCAAATTAGACATCAAAGTCTTGTAACTCAAATTTAGTTTTAGAAATGCAGTTTTGTCAAGGGAATGACGAAACACGATTACTGAACGCACCCACACATAGCCCGACACCTCGGGGTGTCTTGAGCCGAGTCACACAACGAAACCAATGAGACTCGAGACTCGCACGAGTCCTTCTACTTGACTGATCAAACTAACACATCTTTGTTTTATTGTTTTAGTGACACTATTCAAGCAAACCATCCTTAGACTAACAAAGTCAAATCGAGAAACAACCAACACCCTATACGATTTCTTTGCTGTGTCGAGACCCAAAATAACACAACTAGCACCCTCTCGGGGTGTGGCTCAAGTCGAGATCAAAACAACAGGCATAACTGAATCCTTACCACACGAAATAAATCAATCACATGTTCAAATTCGTTTTTAATCCAAGTTTAGTATCCACAACTTTAATAACTTGTTTTTATCCCTTTTAATGTCCACGAAAACCTGATAATGACAACATCAAAAGGTTTTATTACAAAAATAAATAACAAAAAGGATTTCACGATTTACCGAGCTGAGAAAAAGAAGAGATAGGGTCGAGATGAGGAGGCGAGGATGGTATCTTCTTCGAGTACAACTCGAATCGATACTAACCCATATGCGACCACGAGCAGGAACACGAACATACCCGAGATAAATCTCATTCGTGACCTTCTACTTCAAACCATATCGAATCAAATCAAACAAGCCCTCGTAACATGTGGGTCACGGGTGAACCAGAGGTATAAACAAGTCAAAAAGTGTCGAGTAAACCCACTCTCATCCTTCGGTTATCAAGAACACTCAAAGGAGGAAAGTGGTGGCGGATTCGAGGATGAATCCGAACTGAAAATAATGCTAGGGTGAGTCGGGTGGCGCGTATAATAGCTCAAAATAACGGGAATGGAAAGATGTACATGATGGTGGTGGCGGTGAGAGTCCACTCGCGGTGGTGGCGGCGCAAATGGCCGGAAAACGATCGGAGAAGAGGGTGTGAGGTGACGGCTGTGAAATGGAGTGGGAGGAAAATGAAACCCTAAGTTTATTATACTTGGGTATTCATAGGGAAAGGGTGGACTAGGTATAAACCCTAGCGCGCCCTCGGGGACTAAAACTGTCAATGTTCTTATATTTTTAATGAAATGATAACGGGACTAGTAAAACTTATCATAAACATTTCCCCGAGCACCCGAGACTATTTCCATTAATCTTAGGAACGTTATTCCATTAAATTTGATTATAGATACATATATTTTTATTTTTCGTTGCCCGATTAATTTGTTATTCACGTTTTAATCGTTTTATAGCCAAATCTCGCGCATGACATCCTAGACTTCGACAAACGTTCCCGAAATATAAACAAAGAGAATAACAATTAAACATATGGGAAACCGAAATTCGCGAGTTGTCACAAACTTGTCCCACGACCACTTGAGAAACGTATTCTTGATCTTAAATGGTTGTGGAAGAACAAAATAGATGAAGAAATGACCATAATTCACAACAAAGCTCATCTCGTGGCTAAAGGGTATCCGCAAGAGGAAGGAATAGACTTCGAGGAATCATTCACACCCGTAGCTAGATTGGAAGCAGTCCGGATCTTCTTAGCCTATGCAGCTCACAAAAACATCACAGTCTATCAAATGGACATTGAGACAGCATTCTTGAATGGAACTCTGAAAGAAGAAGTGTATGTGAGTCAGCCAGAGGGATTCATTGACATAGAACATCCAAACTACGTCTACAGGCTTAAGAAAGTCATTTATGGTCTAAAACAGGCTCCAAGGGCGTGGTATGATGAACTATCATCTTTCTTGCTCAAAAACAATTTCACAAAAGGAACGGTTGATGACACATTGTTTACCAAAAAAATACAAAGATGATATTTTGATCGTTCAAATTTATGTGGACGACATCATTTTTGGATCAACCAATCCTAAACATTCAAAACATTTTGAAAATCTCATGAAAAGCAAATTTGAAATGTCCATGATGGGGGAACTAAAATTCTTTCTTGGTTTGCAAATACATCAATTCCCTCGTGGTATTTTTATAAATCAAGCTAAATATACAATTGAGATTTTGAAAAAACATGGAATGGAAGATTGTGATTCTGTTGGTACACCCATGGTCACTTCACCAAAAATAGGTGCTGATTTGTTTGGGAAACCCATCGACCCGAAGAAATATCGGAGCATGATCGGTTCTCTCATGTACCTAACTGCTAGCCGACCCGATATTCAATTTGCTGTTTGCCTATTAGCACGGTTTCAGGCAAAGCCTACCGAACTTCACCTCAAAGAGGTTAAACGGATCTTTCGGTACCTACGAAGAACCATTAAAATGGGACTTTGGTATCCGAAGGATTCGGGGTTTCAACTAACAGCATTTTTAGATGCCGGACATGCAGGTGATCAAGTTACAGCAAAGAGTACATCAGGTGGAGCACAATTTTTGGGTGAAAAGCTAGTAAGCTGGTCGTCAAAGAAACAGGATTGTACTGCACTTTCAACCATGGAAGCCAAGTATGCGTCTCTATCTGCGTGTTGTGACCAAGTTCTTTGGATGCGGACACAACTCACAGATTATGGCTTTACTTTCGATAGAATACCTATGTATTGTGACTCGAAAAGTGCCATAGCCATCTCGTGCAATCCCCTTCATCATTCTAAGACGAAGCATATTAGAGTCCGTAACCACTTCATCAAAGAGCATGTAGAAGAGGGTACTGTTGAATTACATTTCGTTAAGACTGATTACCAACTTGCCGATCTATTTACTAAAGCCCTTCCAAAAGATAGGTTTGACGAATTAGTTCGACGAATTGGCATGCGAAGCCTAACCCCTGAGGAGTTAGAACGTCTTCTCGAATCTTCTTGAAAAATATTTTCAAAACCGCTTCGCTGTAAATATTTTTGAAAAAAAAAATACAAAATTTGAAAAACCAACAAAAACAAAATACAAAATTTGAAAAACCAACAAAAAGAAAATATAAAAATAGAAAATTTCAAAAATCCAAAAACAATATAAAATCAAAAAATCCAAAAATATTCTTCTCACGACATGTCTCTCGTATAATCGATATTATGTACGTTTCTAGAAATGTCATTCAACAATGACACGGATATGTACATATGCTTGAGCAGGAGTTCATTTAAATGTTTTCTAAAACATGTCGTTTCTCAAAATTTCTTCACAATGGCTTTCGTATACTTCAATACGAAACCCGGACCCGAATGATGACTTCTGATTATTTCAGATCAGAACTCGAACGTTCATAACCGAAATCTTATTCAAAAAGTTCGAGTATAAACAAACGAAAAGTTTTCAAGCAAAAACTCGTTTCAAAATGACTTGTGTACATTTCAGTACATAACTCAAATTTCAAAGAAACTCCCTCTAAACCGAATTTCAACTAAAATTTGATATACAAATTTGTTATACAAAGAAATTCCCCTCATATTTGAATTTTTCTTTTTCACAAGGCTAAAGTACGCTTTTGTTTAGGCAGATAGAGAGCTTTTCAAGAAAGATAATTAGTTAACTATAGTTTTTATAGTGCTATACGATAAAAACTCCCCCTCTTCTGCACTAAATTACACTAGTTTTTACACATTTCTAACGCCGTCTTGGAGTTTTCTCGATCTGAGTCTTAACTGGGTTCTTAACTGCTTTGTTTTACTGTTATTAGGAAAAGACTTGTCCTGGACGGGTAATAATTTCAAGCTGGTCTAACCAGTGATGTAAACATGTCTCGAATAGGACTTGTCTGTGACAACCGGTAATTTTGGGACCTTTTCTAAATTCACCGCATTATATTTTTATAAACATGAGAATTGAGTTATCGATAATTTTATAAAATTTTGAGTATATCGTGTGAAAAGTTTGGAATTTATGAGAAAACGTACATTTCGTTACGTATTAGCTAGACTATTTGAGTACTTCGTTATAGGCACTATATGACTTGGCACTAGGAACTCTAACGTGATGCGTAATATATAGATAACAGTTACGGTGATTTCGAGTAATGGTTTTATTTTACGAGCCGTGAGTGGTAAATGTTTTGGAAGTGATTTTTGTTCACTAAACAAACTAATTCTAATTTGCGTGGAATTGTTTTAATTATTATCGGTGTTATAAAACGACTTGTGTGGCGACGATAATTTTTATAAACCTTGGTATAATATATGTGTGGAGAGATGTAATGAAAAATAAAGTTTGGGTGTCCCATTTCACTAGTTTTATGAGAGTTATAACTAGAGGGACCATTTTTGCCTCACACCCAAACTACCTAAACCTAATATAATAACCTAAACCTAAAATTCATTTCATTCATCATCATCCACTTCATATCTTTCTCTCCCCTCTCCTTGTCTAACGGCCCGCCCACACCACGCCACCACCACCTCTACCGCCGCCGCCACCACTCCACAAACCACCAAACTACATCTCCTTAATCACCTACCACCATTTGTTTACTCAAAAGGACTCCTACACTTAAACAAACCCTACGCCACTTCATTTCATCACCATCGTCCATTTTTTGTTTCTTAATCGCGGAGATCTACAAGAAAAGGTAAAGAAAAGGAATTTGTAATCGGTTGGGTTGACTTTTTCGGTCAAACCCGAAAGTTTTAATGATTGGGTGTATAAACTTGTGGGTTTATTGATTTCTTATGTTTGGGTCTCGTTTGGTATCATAAAATCACGAAGGGTATCATGGGTTAGTGGTCGAATTCGTGGGTAAACCCACGAAACGTGATGGTTGTTCGATTTTCGTGTCTTGAGTGTCTTGGTATCGATTGATGAATATTTATAGTATTGTGATGTTATTTTTGAGGTTTGGTATAAATTTATGTTGTGGGTTGTTTTGAGCGCGACCGAAGACACTAGGTGTTTGGTTGCTCGTGTACTCGGCCTAGCCGAGGGTGAGCCAACCGTGACCCCAAGGGCCACGGCTAGGTTATGGTTCGAAAGAATCAAGCCGAGACCCCTTGGTCTCGGCTGATACGTGATATTTTGTTTGTAAGTCTTTATTTGGATTAAGTTGAGAATTGATGTGGTTAATATGAAATTTTTTTATTTGGTTAGATAGTGGGGTTAATTCTTGTGAAAGACGATATATATCATGTTGTGGGTTAAAATGTTGAAATGGTTAACGAGATAATAATTATGTTTATACACATACGAGGTTTTGGTAAGTGTATAAGTGGAATACGTGTATAATGTGAAATGTGGCTATATGATTATGTTCGAACTAATTGTTATGTGTATTATATGTATATTGCGACTAACGTTTGTTGTGTTGTGATATTGACATGGAAGCTTGGTTTACGGAATTATGGATTATAAGGTTGTGGAATTATAGAATGACGGAGATAGGATAGTACGGAGAGCCGTAGTCGGCCTCGCCGTTATTGGAAGTTTGGAAAGTGGTGATTGGATATCGGGAATATTTATTGGATTGATTATTTTATTGACTTTGTTGTGTGCAAGGTTGAGGTCGCCTAGACTCCGTAGTCTCGTTGGCTTCAACACGATGCGTTA
>LBNU01012844.1:53917-75602 GCA_014162995.1 Artemisia annua | reverse complement strand
AAAATCGTCTTTAGGGTTTTTCCCAAACTTGTACCAAAAGTTCCACATTAATGAATGAAAAATAGAAAAATATATATAGATTTTACATTCTGAAGGCGTCAGGTTATAGGTTCTGACGCCGTCAGCTCGCCGTCATTAGGGTTCTCGGATGGCCTAGATTTACTTCTGACGTCGTCACTCTTTAAGTTAACACTTGACGGCCTACATTCACCAACACCTGACGCCGTCAGGTGTAAACATCTTGTTTTCTTCATAGGGCGTCTAGTGTAATCTGACTTCACTCCTTTGTCAACGTTGGCTGACGGCGTCACCTTGTAACTCTGATGCCGTCAGGTAGGAAATCCAGCTTCTTTTGAGACTTTGTCGTTTTCTTAACTTTTATGCTCCAAAAACGTCCAAATATGCATGTTTTCCAGAATTCTTTTCAAATGTACCTAAAATGACAAAAGGAACGATTAGGGCAATATTTGATCATATTTACTCGAATTAGGGCTTAAATGACCCTTTAAAACGGGTATACTTTTCGTCTCATCAAAAAGTAATTACAACAAATAATCGTTCCACTTTAATCATAATAAGCACGGAGATTACGCACTAGCACCTCACAAGTAGTGTTTAGATACTCACATCTCTCAGGTGTCATAAAATTATATCTCATAAATGAAAACGGAAAATATATCTCACTACCTGTCATAGCAAATAGATTACCATAGGCTTTGGAAAGGATCGAAAACCTTCTCCACTAGGCGTAAGCACCTAAGATAAACTATCAAAGAGGACTTTACAAAAAGGGTTGTAATGAGGTGTAGGGATATGATAAACACGGTTTTGTTGGATAAGGAAGATTTTGCTGGTGGCGAGTTAAAGATCTTGATTAATTACATGTACAATATGGCATTGCTAAGCCAAGACTAGACTCGACTAACGCTAATTAAAAACTAATAAAAACATAAAATAAACATAAATAGAAACGGGAAGGTAGTCCGTATGTTTTTTCTACTTTTCTTTTTCTCATTTTTTTTGTATTTTTTTCTTGATTTTTTTTTCATACATTCTTACCCTACCATCCACAATAATACATCATAGGGGCCTCGGTTCTCCCCTTACACTTGAACTTTTACATACTTTACAAATAACTATTCTAATGACTCGAATTAAGATAATCGAAACACTTGGAGTACTTTTAAAATATTTAGCACATATGGGGGTAATAATGTTGTTCTTCCCCATTACTCCATTACACTAGTACTTTACCCATGAGTCCCAATCGTCCCAAAACAATATGTACAAGGATATGACTCGACTTAGCAACCATGTAATCAATTAGATAATTAACTAAGGGTTTAAACAAATGTTGTCACAATAATGCACTAAAGATGAGTGCATACAAGGTAGGCTAAGGCGATTTGGGTGTACATTTAAGTGGGGTGTAACAAATTCTTCCATTAAGTATAATGGTTAAAGTTAGAAACGAAAAGATAGGCTCGGAGGGGTGTACTAGGGGTATCGTGTACTAAAAATGAGTACAACGCTAAGGGTGTGGGAGAATTACTTGACCAATGAAGTCAATGTAATTATAACAAAAACACAGGTGTAAAATAATGGGTTAATCCTAATGCCTCTTATCACGTAGTAAATCTAACTACACGAATGTAGTCTCACTTGTGGATTCGGAATGGTCCTATCGCAAGTTCTAGAATCTAAGTGCTACCGGTACACACATTATAGCATTAAAGATGAATGCTTTTCCTACCAATTCTAGGGGCGAACCTCACATATTTGGGGTGAAAAGTTTTTTAGTGGTACGGTTTTTGTGCTAGTCATATAACTCCTATCCATGAGACGCTCATTAAGACCAAAGTTTCTGTTACACCTCGCCAAGGCGGTAACGCGAGTGTGTAACTTCATGGATATCATCACAACACCTGGTGTCTAAATAGAGAGATACTACATGCACATAAAATAGAGCGAAGTACAAACACAAAGTGTTGTAACAATACCCCAAAAGATAATAACCAAAACAAACCTCCAAAGGTATCCTCAACCAAATCAAACAAATTCATATCCAAACACATAGACAATTCATTCTCAAATGCAACCAAAGTCTCTTCTAGTCACTTCCTTCTACCTTATCCTTAGAATGCTCACCTGAAAATGATGCTTAAAACGTCAACATAATGTTGGTGAGATTCATAGGTTTAAGACCCACATACACTCTCAAGGCAACCAGTTCACTGTGATTATAAAACATAGCTGGACAAATAAATAGAGTTATCATACAAGCTACAAGTATCCATTAACCAACCATCACACAACAAGGCAACCATCAGGACGGAACGTGTCCCCCGATCCAACATTTTCATCATCCGGGCCGGAACGTGACCCCCGCTCCAAACCACATCATCAATTGAGTCGCATGCGCGAGTAACAGGATAAACATCCTCCCAATTGGAAATCACACAGCATCAATTAGGTCGCTAACCTAATCGGAAATCACATATCACACAACATCAATTAGGTCGCTAACCTAATCGGAAATCACATATCACACTTTCATGTACCACATAGCATTAATACGATAACATTATAAGTCCAAGCTCTTTAAACACACATAATCACAGTAACTCAAAACATTTAAGACAAGCATCATTCCCATCCCAAGTTTAAAACAAAGTAAAAATATGGGACTATGAACTCACCTTAACTCTGCAGCTTCCAACAATTCACAATCACAATCTAAACAACACACAAACAGATACACATTACATACGGCCAAGCTAAAAGCTATAACCCATGTAATATTCATATGATGGATGTCTAAGGTTCATATGATCCACCATGGATCTCCTAGACTCCATACTAAACACTAACAACCAATAACACTCACTAAATCCCTTGCACTCATAAACTCAGAAAATGCAGAATTTTAGGGTACTTTCACCCACATAAAATAATGACCAAACAAGCTTAAAAACTCACACCAAAAATTCCCCATGGTCTCTCATAAGCATACAAGCTAATCCCAGAAGCCCATGGTCTAATAACATACACAAGTACCCATAAGAAAATCAAACTTGTTAACTATCCAGATTCGGATCTGAACGCACACCAAATGTTTTTGATTTTATAAAAATACTTACACAACTTTTTATCGCGAATCCTTTTCGTGGAAGTCTAACATAACCTAAAACTTAACTTTTCCAAAAGGGCTAACCTTAATAACACTTTTTCATCCACTAAGAACCATCAAACTTTTACCCAAATTCTGTCCCGGTTTAACAGCTTTGACACCTTATCTCGTAAAAATCAAAAGACTAACTTCCCTACCTCGAAATCAGTCGTGGTTGGACTTTTTGAAAAGCTCTTTCTTTGACCTACAATTTAGAGTTAAAATTCGTGATCTAACTCATTACCAACTATTAAATAACTTCGTATCTTTACAGCCATAACTTTCTGTCCAAACCCTAACTCATTAACTAACGCGTTTAATGACCAAATCTATTTACCAATCATCATAATATTATTAACCAATGATCCCAACATGTTTAACACCATTATTTTACAGAAACTTATAAACCCTAATTCCATCATAATTTATATTACACGAATTATATCATTAAAACATCAATTGAATGAAAACTAGCGTCGAAAATATACCTTACGCTTGATTTTTAGCTTCAAAAGCAAAACCCTAATTTTTCTCTTCTCCTCCTCTTGTGGTCGATCAATTTTTGCAGGAAAAAGGGTATTTAGGTCGTTGGTTTTAGTATATAAGGGTAGGGGTTGGGCTTGTTTGAGTTGGACTAGGATTCCTTAGCTTAAGAGTCATATTTGGACTCAAATTGGGTTTCCTTTTCTCCTTTTTTTTCCTACCCGATTTTTGTACACCTTATAGATATTTTTATTATTTTTTTTTATTAAATTTATTCATTACACTCAAAACCTCATAATTTTCATATTTTATGTATTCCCATATCGAAACCTAACGTCTTTCGCGATAAACCTTAAATTTACGACAAACCGAAAAATAATCATTTTCAAAACAAACTTTCCAAAAATAGAATCTCACACACTTTATAAACATATCCCAAGAAAACATCCTTCTCGTAACTTACCAACGCTCAAATACTTGAACGAAGTCTCGTTACACAAAACCGCAAAACACCAAAACTACACAATTCACTTCTACACCACAAAGGTGTTCAAAAATGAATTTATTAAAATTCAACACTACTCAAATCACCACAACAACCTTACACGCAAAGGGATTTAGTGCCACCTTCATACTTATCATATTTATTTTATACTTATCTCACACATAAACCCCACATAAACACTTAATTCACACCAAACAAAGTCAAATTGATCGAGACTATTAGTCAGGCTAATCTGCTAAAATCACGGTTGTCACATCATCCCCCACTTAGGAAAATCGCGTCCCGATATTTAACAACTCGTCCCATCAATAACCTCAAGAAAATTTATGGATATATAAGCGGGATAATACCACACCATAAAACCATAAATCGTTAACCATTCTTATGACGATGTGGGATTCTACCATGATATAAAAATCACAGAGAAAGAACCACCAAATATGAACCAACTAAATACCCGAATTCACACGATCGAAAACATCCTGGTACTCCAACGATACACGAAAAATAGATACACTACCCCGATCAATGATCCAAACAACTTCTCACATGTAGGTACGATATCCCCGCATCTAACTTCAACGATCTACATCCAACTACAACCGATCTACTCACCAACCACATCAACAAAACAAATTCGGATGCTTAAATCTCATCTGATCCTCACGTTCCCAAGTAAACTCAGGACCACGCTTCAAATCCCATCGTACTTTCACCGATACTAACTTACCACGCTTCCTCTCTTAACATCTCAATCCATAATCTCAACAAGTTCCACATCAAACTGAAAGGTTTTGTCAACCTTAACTTCATCTAATGGCACATTCAAACTAGCATCCGCCAAACACTTCTTTAGATTAGATACGTGAAAAGTATCATGCATACTACTTAACTCCTCCAACAATTTCAACCGATATGCCACAAGTACACTCCTTTCTGTAATCACGAAGGGTCCTACTTATCTCGGTGCTAACTTGCCTTTCTTACCAAAACGTACAACACCTTTCCAATGAGACACTTTCAAAATTACGAAATCACCAACATTAAATCCCAAAGGCTTACAGCGATTATCCGCATAACTCTTTTGACGATCTCTCGCTGCCTTAAGTCTTTCTTAAATCTGCAAACCTTATCCGTAATCTCTCATTCCAGTTCAGAACCAATTATCTGGCTTGTTCCAACCTCTAACCACAGAACAGATGATCTACACTTCCTTCCATACAACATTTTGAACGGTGCACATCTTAATACTATACTGATAATTATTGTTATAGGAGAACTCAGCTAAGGGTAAATGCATACCCCAACTTCCTCCAACATCAATCGCACTCACGCTCTCAGCACTCCATCCAACGCCTGATTGGTACGCTCACTTAGTCCATTCATTTAAAAATGATAAGTCGAACTCATCTACATATGCGTTCTCAAAGCTCTATAAAATACTTACCACAATCGCAAAGTAAGTATTTCATCTTGATATAAGTGGATTGACGCAATACTCCATCTCTCTCTACCTTTTCTACATCAACATCCCCCATACATTTGTTGATATCAACCTTCACCTTCGAGCTTATCAAATACTTGCTAAGACACTTGTATTCCTCTTCATACTTGCTCCTCAATACATTTCTTGCTAAGGTAATAATACGTCTTATCCACCCTAGGATGTATCAAATACCTTGCACGATTGATGTCCTCATGATTCCTTCCAATGGAACCAATAACTGGTCCGCAAAGTACTATCCTCCATATACTCATTCTTCTTACATGTTCTACTAGTGGAACCCATATTCGATCTAGGAAGTATAGTCCACCATCCTCCTTTCTCTCCCTTTGTTGATCTAATCCCACGCAACATCTCAACCATAGCGTTCTCATCCTTGAGAGCTTCCTCTTGCTCTGCCAATATCTTACTCTTATTTCCTGACTGCAACGTCATACTCATAGCTCGCACACGTTTAAGCTTAATCCTCTCCTTCCTACTCAACGCATCAGCCACCACGTTCGCTTTTCCAAGTTGATAGCGAATCTCACAATCATATTCACTAAACAATTCAACCCATCTTCTTTGGCGCATATTCAGCTCCTTCTGAGTGAAAATATGCCGAAGACTCTTATGATCTGCGTAACCAATATTTCTTCGTGCAATACAAATAATGTCTCCAATTCTTGAGAGCGAATACAACCGCACCAAGCTCTAGATCATGAGTGGTATAATTCTCCTCATGGATCTTGAGTTGTCAGAAAAACATAAGGTATCACTTTCCCTCTCTGCATTAGTACACATCCAACCTTAATTCGACGCATCACAATACACACAAAATCATTTGGCCCATCCAGTAACGTCAGAATAGGTGTATTACACAAACTATCCTTTAGCGACTGAAAAGCCATCTCCCGTTCTTCTCCCCAAACATACTTCTTGTTCTTCTAAGTCAACAAAGTGAGGGGTTTAGCATTCTTTGAAAAGTTCGCTATAAATCTTCTACAGCACCCAGCCAATCCAACGAACGAGCGTACCTCAGATGGCGTCGTAGTAGCCTTCCAATTCTTGGCCGCTTCAATCTTACTAGGATCCACATGTAAACCTTCACTATTCACCACACGTCCAAGAAAATGCACCTCTTGTAACCAAAGCTCACATTTCGATAACTTGACATACAACTTCTCATTCTCTAGCAACCAAGTATCAACTTCAGATGTTTCTCCATGCTCTTCCTTTGTATTAGAATAGATCAAAATATTATCGATGCACACAGTCACAAACTTATTCGAATAGGGCTTACACACGTGATTCATCAAATCCATATATACCGTTTCTCAACCGTCAACTTGTCCAACTCTCGATAGTCAATACACATCCTGAACGAACCATCCTTCTTCTTAACGAACAACACAGGCGCTCCCCACGGAGAATGACTAGGTCGAATGAATCCCTTATCTTGAAGCTCTTTCAACTGTGTAGCCAACTCCTGCATCTCTGTAGGTGTCAATCGATAGGGAGCCTTTGCCACAGGCGTCGCTCCTGGAATCAATTCAATACGAAACTCTACATGTCGTATCGGCGGTAATCCGGACAAATCCTCAGGGAAAATGCCTGAAAACTCGCACACTATAGGAATATCCCCCACTTTGAGTTCTTTCAACTTTGCACTCATAAGGGATTTCGATTTCTTCTCCACACTTTCTCCTTGTACTCGTAGCACACCACCATTCTCTAAAGGGATACGAACCACCTTTTCATGGCATATTACTTCAGCCTTATGCCTAGCCAGCCAATTCATCCCTATCACCACATCAAAATTTCCATAACAGAATACCCTCTAACATCATAGTACACCCACGAATAACTTTATTAGCTTCTACCTCTCTACCACAAGCTACTTCAATCACAATAATCATCAAGCGAACTCATACCAGTGAACACTCACGCCAATACATTGTAAACCAAGCGAAGAACGTAAAGACTCCTTCGTACAACGGTCGAATTAAGATCATAGAAAACATCGATACTATCAGATCACACAACATGTCATGAAAACCAATTGGTGTGTAAAGGAGGGATTAAAATCCGCACCAACTTATCACAAACCAACAGGACTCAAAGAATAGTATAACATTCATTCGAGGAATGAATGCATGGAATAACCAAAGAAACGTACCAATTCCCAATGAAAAGAAATCCGAATGACTAATATCAATCACGACACCGAAATAGGAAGAATATGGCACCTGTACCATCATGGTACGAATAGGGATGCCATCCAAAGAATTAGGTATGCAAACAGAGAATCTAGCAAACGAATCAACTTAAATATCACCACATTAGTACCAACCGTTATTTGAGGTATCATCATATGATAGGTAGGATGGAAGCCTACCACCTACACCTCAACATATAACTACTACCCAAACGGTTAAGAGAATACTTCTCTAACCATGCAGCTATCATCAACATCATATCACAACATATAACAACAAACATCAATCAATGTAATCATGGTCACAAGTACACGGGTGTGATACCCTTATAGTTATGTTCGCGACCACCACTATAAGGCTTATTCCACCCGCATACCTACTTCCAAAACCACACATCTTAATGATAACGCACATATATCACATAGCACCTCATAAACATCACAATCCATGCTATCATACTTGCAAGTCCACTAGTGTTGTGACGCATGTATAATTATGTTGGCCACCATAATTATCTATGCCCCCTTTCACAAGTGTACTCCCTCCTATGATCGCACTTCATGCAAATAATCATCTCACATGGAACAATTCCAAGAATCACGTAAACCCTATCTTCAAAATAACACGGATAAGATCGATACAATAATCAAGAGTAATCGTGCTCCAACATGGCTCCAGACGGCAAAAGACAATATAAACATTCCAAAACGTAACACAAAACAAAAGACGTCGCTCAACGGCTCAAACTCCATTGTCGCACTTACTCCCCACTCAGATCGGTTAAACTTACTACTCGCTGCGGACTCTAGATTCGAATCCACACCATTCCATCTTAACTCCCCTTCATCTTTACTCAACCACCCATTCCTGTTTCCTACATGTTGAGGTAGTCGACAACATGCAAAACCATCTCTATTTCTTTCTTCCAATTCCTTATGATTCACAAGTGCATACAAATCACAAGATTTAGACTAAACCACTCCCCCATCTTCAAGGAATTGGGGACACTTTCTAGGGTACTTAGTGGTGCGGCCTTCCTTATCAGCCACCTTCGTCTCGTACCCTTCTTTCTCCTTTCCATCCACATCCTCTAAGGTTAACTTCTCTTCAATCACACACGGAAGCATGCTAGCAGGAACTAGGATCCTTCTGTTGATCCGCTTCGTCCTTCCAACTTTCTTGCAACGTGTAGCGACAACGGTAGTCCAACGAAACTTGCTACGTGTGACACATACAAAACTAAATATCGAAAAAAAATATCAGACGTCCAAAAACTAAAATAAACATCTCATATATAAATAGGAAAATAGACATGTAAGATACTATACATACACATAGGTCCTAAATGCAACTATATGAGGGACTCCTAGGTTATAGTCTAGGTTAAACCACCTAATTCTCTATAACCAAGGCTCTGATACCAATCTGTCACACCCCGCCAAGGCGGAAACGCGAGTGTGTAACTTCATGGATATCATCACAACACCTGGTGTCTAAATAGAGAAATACTACATGCACATAAAATAGAGCAAAGTACAAAGACAAAGTGTTGTAACAATATCCCAAAAGATAATAACCAAAACAAACCTCCAAAGGTATCCTCAACCAAATCAAACAAATTCATATCCAAACACATAGACAATTCATTCTCAAATGCAACGAAAGTCTCTTCTAGTCACTTCCTTCTACCTTATCCTTAGAATGCTCACCTGAAAATGATGCTTAAAACGTCAACATAATGTTGGTGAGATTCATAGGTTTAAGACACACATACACTCTCAAGGCAACCAGTTCACTGTGATTATAAAACATAGTTGAACAAATAATATTAAGTTATCATACAAGCTACAAGTATCCATTAACCAATCTTCACACAACAAGGCAACCATCACACAACAAGGCAACCATCGCACAACAAGGCAACCATACACAACAATGCATCCATCGGGCCGGAACGTGACCCCCGCTCCAAAACACATCATCAATTGGGTCGCATACGCGAGCAATAGGATAAGCATCCTCCCAATTGGAATTCACACAACATCAATTAGGTCGCTAACCTAATCGGAAATCACATATCACACAACATCAATTAGGTCACTAACCTAATCGGAAATCACATATCACACTTTCACGTACCACATAGCATTAATACGATAACATTATAAGTTCAAGCTCTTTAAACACACATAATTACAGTAACTCAAAACATTTAAGACAAGCATCATTCCCATCCCAAGTTTTAAAACAAAGTAAAAATATGGGACTATGAACTCACCTTAACTCTGCAGCTTCCAACAATTCACAATCACAATCTAAACAACACACAAACAGATACACATTACATACGGCCAAGCTAAAAGCTATAACCCATGTAATATTCATATGATGGATGTCTAAGGTTCATATGATCCACCATGGATCTCCTAGACTCCATACTAAACACTAACAACCAATAACACTCACTAAATCCCTTGCACTCATAAACTTAGAAAACGCAGAATTTTGGGGTACTTTCACCCACATAAAATAATGACCAAACCAAATTAAAAACTCACACCAAAAATTCCCCATGTTCTGTCATAAGCATACAAGCTAATCCCAGAAGCCCATGGTCTAATAACATCACAAGTAATCATAAGAAAATCAAACTTGTTAACTATCCAAATTCGGATCTGAACGCACACCAAAAGTTTTTGATTTTATAAAAATACCCAAACAACTTTTTATCGTGAATCCTTTTCGTGGGAGTCTAACATGACCTGAAACTTAACTTTTCCAAAAGAGCTAACCCTAATAACACTTTTTCGCCCACTAAGTAACATCAAACTTTTACCCAATTTCTGTCCTGGTTTAACAGCTTTGACACCTTATCTCGTAAAAATCAAAAGACCAACTTCCCGACCTCGAAATCCATCGTTTTTGGACTTTTTGAAAAGCTCTTTCATTGAAATACAATTTAGAGTTAAAATTCGTGATCTAACTCATAACAATCTATTAAATAACTTCGTATCTTTACAGCCCTAACTTTCTGTCCAAACCCTAACTCGCAAACTAACATGTTTTACGCTCTAATCGCTTCACCAAACCTCATACCATTATCAATTAATGACTCTAATATGTTTTATATCATAAAATCACAGAAACTTATAAACCCTAATTCCATCATAATTTATATTACACGAATTACATCATTAAAACATCTGATTGAAAACTAGTGTCGAAAATATACCTTACACTTGATTTTTGACTTCAAGAGCAAAACCCTAATTTTTTTTCTCTTCCTCCTCTCCTTGTGGTCGACTAAATTGCAGGAAAAAGGGTATTTGGGTCGTTGGTATTGGTATATAAGGGTAGGGGTTGGGCTTGTTTAAGTTGGACTAGGATTCCTTAGCTTAAGAGTCATATTTGGACTCAAATTGGGTTTCCTTTTCTCCTTTTTTTTTCCTAGCCGATTTTTGTACACCTTATAGATATTTTTATTATTTTTTTTATTAAATTTATTCATTACACTCAAAACCTCATAATTTTCATATTTTATTTATTCCCATATCGAAACCTAATGTCTTTCGCGATAAACCTTAAATTTACGACAAACCGGAAAATAATCATTTTCAAAACAAAGTTTCCAAAAATAGAATTCCACACTCTTTTAAATATAACTCATGAAAATAATCTCCTCGTAACTTACTCATGCTCAAACACTTGAACGAAGTCTCGTTACGCAAAACCGCAAAAACATCAAAACTACACAATTCATTTCCACACCACAAAGGTATTAAAAATGAATTTACCCAACTCACATTACTCAAATCACTTCAATAACCTCACACGCAAAGGGATTTAGTACCATATTCCTACCAATCATAACCATGTCATACATATCTCACACATATATCACATGAAACACTTAATTCACACCAAACAAAGTCAAACAGATCGAGACCATAAGTCAAACTAATCAGCTAAAATCACAGTTGTCACAGACTATATTTGGTTCATAACCATATTCTTTGCGATGGATACTAGAGGAGGTACCGAATCGACAAATTGATTGCAGGTAGCAATCAATACCATTCTACGTGATGCTATCTGATGCGTTAGCAAGTAAGTATACACTTGAGACTAGTCGATTGTTAGTGGGAACGGATGTACACTTGCTTTGAGACGGAAGAACTAATGAAAAGGTTGTACCCATTGCATTTATACCTCTTTTAGTTAAGACTCAAACTGCTCGGACTTAGAATATGGCGATTAGGAAATCGCGGTGAAGAACCGACGCCCCTTACAGAAAGCTGAACCTCCTTGATCAGCTACAAGGTTCAAACGTCTAGTTGAGGAATCGATCCGTGATTCGAATACTATAATTGGCAATAATCCTGGAAAGGAGAATCTCGAAGGCGGTGTTTACGCTGTTGTGACTTATGAAACCTCTGGTTAGGCCTGTCGGTTAACCGGTACCTAAGACGCCTTCATAGTGTACGTGAACCTTAAGTGGTCAAGCTGTGTTAGTAGCCAATGATAATGGGCTAAACTGCTCGAGAAGTAGGGATAAGCCCGAAGGACGCCTGGGATAACCTTAAGTCGGTTTGAGAAAGAAATAGCAATGGACTAACTTCTTGGAGAACGAAGTTTAAAAATTGGACCGTTCTACTTCATAGTCATGTGAATTGTAATTGCCTGAATTATGTTGAAATGTAGTCTGTTAAGAATTGAGTATTCGTACCATTCCTACCGAGGTAGGAAAAGGGTAACTAAGGAGAAAACGAAGAAGAAGCATGGTGATTTTGGAAGTAGGTGTGGTATAGTACACCTAACCTAGCTGTATCGAAAGATAGCGTAGGTGTTGTTGCGTATAGTGTTACATCGTATAAAAGATTGGTGAAATGTTTTGATATGAACGAAGAAGAAACTAGCTCACGCCTCTCGTCAGTTCGAGACATGCGAAAAGAGCTACACTGCTCCTGAGTTAACACCGGATGCAGTTGTAATTGCACACAGAATCCGGGGAAAACAACACCTGTGGCGCGCGAAGTGTATGATATGAACTAACCATATGGTTACGATATGTTTTAAATCAGAAAGAGCGGACCGTTAAGGTAGACTCGCTAGGTAGAACTACCTGGTGAATATGGCTGTAAATTTGCTATTATCGGGGAAAAAGAAGACGTTATTGCCGACACTCTTAGTCGAGCCAGAAGTACGCACATTAAAACCGCCTGATGAACACTGACTTTTAGCTAAGTACCTATTCGGTTGTTTTGAGCAATTCCTAAATTGAGCCAAATCATCAAAGACGTTAAATTCTTTTTCTCAACAACTTGATACACGGTCTAATCTCGTGACAGTTCTTGTTTGATGAGTTGCGAGATTAAGCTAAAATCAAGTTGTTACATAGTTTAAGGTTTTGGTGATTTTGCTCGAAGATGGGGAAAGCTTATTCCATCGAAATAGGTTACTCGAAAGTGGACTGCGATTAATATGCTGAGATTATCAAGTAGAAGGATTGACAACTATGTGAACTTTTGTAGCATGTGGGAAAGTTGAAAACGGTTACGTGGAATGTACAAAAAGGAATCCTATTCTTTAGGGATAAAAGCGGGATACGTCCCCAGAAAGTATCCAAGGTTGGATTAAGCACGAGAGAACGAACTGGGATACTCTAGTCAATCCAAGAATCGGATTAGACATATATAGATTAGAAGTAATGATATTGATGACCGAGCATGGAGACTAGAATTGCAATACATGCCAACAGATGCTAAGCGTGTCAAGAGATAGACGTCAGACATCAGGAACCGTTACGTTTTGGATCAATTCCAAATTTTTGATTCATAAGTGAAAGCAATTTATCGTTGCATTATCGACAAAAGTAATAGTATGGACGAGAGTGACTATTGTTTTTGAGAAAAGTTGACTTCCCGGCATAAAGTGCCAATTTTTAACACTTCTTATTAAGACTATCGTTTATGCTGAATTTCTGGAAATCTCTACAGATGACCTTGGGGACGAGTCGTAATAGGAACGATACATAACCTCCCCAAACCGATGGTCAAAGTAAGAGAAACGTTGTATGTCAAAGATGAAGCTTCGAGCTAATGTTGTAACTTTTAGAAGAGGCTGGGAGAGACATCCGACTCTCCCCAAACTTTCCTAAGTTGATGAAAACAACCTGGCGTCAAGATTATACCGTTCAGGACTCGTTATGGTCGAATGTGTCGACATAACTCTTGCTGAACCGGAATTGTAGACAGTAAGTTCGCTATATTGACTTTCATTCGTGAGACCATTGAAATGAATACTATGATCTCAAAGGTAGGGAAAGAAGATTATTAGGGTAATTTTTCTCTTTCTTGCTCTCCCTTAGCAGCGGGAAAGGAGTCTATCTATCTGCCTAGCTTTGGTAGATTTCACCTGGAGATGGTGGAATACGTTGAGTAAACGTGAGAAATTTAATCTCTGCTATTCTGTTTCACTTAAGAATTCTCGTTGGAATTTGAATTTGTGAAACTCGTTCTTGCAACGGGACTTTGCAAAGTACGCAAAAGTCGTGAAGAATAATCTGGAGAGACGCTTTCGACAGAGATTGCCACTGCGAATCCAAAGATTTCTGTTCCATGATGATGAACGTCAAACTCCTTTGAAGAGCTCGTTGAAATCTTATTCGTGAAAAATCTGGCGATCTAAGCCAAGTCATGTCGTTGTGTTTGAGCTTGTTGGAAATTTTGAGATAGCCCTCCAGTCACGTCGTGAATGTGAGGATGAAATTTAGTGAATCCATTTTATTCTCTATTCGATCTTGATGGGTAACTTTAAGTGAAACCCGGGACGGGTTTCTTCTGAGGCTGGGAGTATGTGACAACTGGTAAATTTGAGAACCTGATTTGAACTACGATTTCATAATTAAAAATGAATCGTTAATTTTATTGAAACAGTTTTCAGAAATTATGGGAATTGATGATTGATTTTGATGAGTTTAATTCGTATCGTTGATTTTATATGGAATTAATGTCGTGAAGTATGTTTGGTTGCGATAATTAGGCACTACTTCGACTCTGGCACTAGAAAACCTAATAATACGTGAAATATATATTTGTTACTCAAAAGTAAACGGAGACGTATTTATAGTCACAGTTTGTGAAGAAACTATTTTAAAAATGATGACGAGTATGTAAAAGCGTGTTGAGGATTTTGATAACAAATATGGGCTCGGGAAGTGAAAGTCAGGATTTAATACGAAACGGTCACGTTTTACTTTTATAAACGTGTTTATTATCAAATTTAATGGAATAACATTTTTAAAGTAATCGGTGGTGATAAAACTAATGTCCATGACATTCGTTATTTTTCCGCGATTTAAAAGTATGTATTTCCGGGAAAGTTTATTAAAAATTTCACCGCGAGTCCTTGTTTAAGCACCTCGATTGAAAAATATGGGCAATTGAGGGACTTAATTTCAAAAATCGGGTATATACCCTAACCCTAACCTCCCACCCCTCACATAATTTCTTTTCACTCTCCCTCTCCTCCCTCTTTGTTGCTCCCGCCGGCCACCCTGCTACCTCCATCACCGTCGGCCACCAACACTCACCACCACCACCATTTTAAACCTCACAATCTCCTCTTCCATTTGGTATAATTCACGCGCCGCTAAACCACCCAAAACACCACGGATTTATATCATTCGAAAATTAAACCGCCTCCATAACTTATTATTTTGTTAGATCCGTGAGTTTCACGGTCTAAAAAGGTGAGAAACGCGTTTTACGCGTGGGTTTAACTCGTTCACGAGTCAACTCGTGATGTTATTATTATTTCAGGGTCAAGACTAATCAGGTTAACTTTTTATTGAATGAAAATGGTTAATAATTTAATGGTATCGTGTTTGGTGTTTGTGGGTGTCGAGTATGTTCAAACCGCGAGTATAGGCTCACGGTATTCTTGATTAATTGAGTCCTTCTTGTTATTTTTCATGTTTATCGATCTTGTTGTTTTATGTTTAGTCCGGATTTGATTGATCTATGTCGATGTGGGATATAGCCGAGTAATAAGACAAATTTGATGGATTATTTTGGCTGTAAAGTGGGAATGCCGAGACCAAGGGGCCTCGGTCAAGGTTTATTGTCGAAGTTGTTGTTGTTTCGTGTCTTTGGCGGAGAAGTAGAAGCCGAGACTCTTAAAGTCTCGGCACTTGTGGTTATTTTTGTGGATTAATTGAATGAGATGGAATTTTAGTTATCGAGCCGTAGGTTTAGGGCCGATAACTCACGTGATGACCGTTACATATTTATCTATATTGTGGACTTAGCTATTATAACTTGGGAGCTTTGCGCAACGTTGAGGTCACCTTGACTTTTTAGTCAACGGTTGGCTTCGACAACGCCGCAACATTGGGCATTTGGACTTTGCTTGATTATGTGGACCGGGAAGTCATGACTCGGACACGTGGACTTGAATATGTAATAACTCATAAACCTTGATTTGATAAAAGCTCACTTTTACATATATATAAGTCAAATGTATATAAATGCGCAAGTATATATACATATGTACTTATATAAGTATACGTAAGTAAATGTGAGACGACGGCTAACTTACATATCTATATAAGTCAAGGTATATTAGTATGCCAACATACCTATATACGTTCACTTATATAAATAAATGAGTGAGGCGATAGATAATAACGTTAACGATAACGATTAACTATTAAGTTAGATTAATACTTATCGGAAACTTTGTTAACTATATGGAACCAATAGGTTAATAAGGTTTTAAAAAGGGAAATGTTTTGAGATAAAAGCATAAGGACTTTTCGAAAACAAATGTTTACATGAAACGAGTTATTAAATGTTCAAGTGCACGTGAAACTTGAATAATTTATTCTTAGGGTAATTGTTACACCCTTATTGCTTGTAAGTTTCGGATTGGTTTAACATTAATAGATCACCGCGGTACGATTATTGGATTTGTTGGGTCGACAAGCCAATAGGAGTCAAATAAAAGTACTAGATGATAATATTAATGAGAAATGTATCCTACGACTATCTTAGCCGATATAACTTTGGAATCAATAAGTAAACGGATGAATGGTTAACTTATCAAGTTCGCGAACTTGATAAGTAGTCAACCCTTCGTACGAGGACTCATCGACTCTTAAGGTCATATCCTTTGACCCTAGCTTAGCAATGAGACTTGAATGGTATGACGTTTCATGCTTTTGGTGAACTACTTGATTTGATTGACATTATATGCCGTTATGTGTTACTAGACTTGTATGCTTGTTTGGCGTGAGTTCACTCGAGTCGAGACTTTGTCTCTAACAACACACACGATGATACCAAACGATACCAAATGATACCGAACGATAACTAATGATTTTCAAACGGATATGAGAAAGAGATTTTCGGAAAATGAAATGGAATACGTTCGGGATTGGGAAATATTTGTTTTAGATTTATGCTGAAGCGTATTGATATTATTAGGTAGTGCCGAGTCAGTAGTCGTCGTTGCCAGAAAGTTGATACTTTCATTGCTTCTTTTGATATTTATGCTGTTTGCTGGACTTGAGGTGAGTCATAGCCCCACTTTTACTCTTGAACTTTGTTTTCAATACTTGGGGTGAAAAACGTGCAAAACTGTTTTATGTGAACTATTATCGCTTTTATTATCTCTAAACTTGCTATGCTTATGGAACTAGGATATTGCATCAACCTTAGTCACATAGTGAACCATCGCGTGTGGACTAGTCTTGGTTAGATGAATTACATCAACCCTAGTCACATAGTGAACCATCGCATGTGGACTTGATAACGTTAAATGAAACAGCCATAGTGTGATCACCTATAGGACTTAATATATATGTAATGGTTATTTGTGATATGCGGAAGTTATTTGTGAGGATTGGTTACCTATAGGCCCTATGAGTTTTAGGGTGCCACTATAGGGCTTTGATGCACGAAAGTTATTCGTAAGGCCTAGTCTAGCTAGCAAGCGTTTGCGTATATGTCTACTTGATTTGATTATGAATATAAACCTATGATCTCACCAGCGAAAGCTGACTTTTAGCACGTTTTCTCATGTAATTAAGTTATGATTTTGGATGCTTGGAGATGCATGCTTGGAAGGCTTGGCAAGGCGATTTGCTTAAAGGATCTATTTTTCTAAAACTCTGATATGTATTTGTGGACCTACGTTTATTACTTTTGGGCCTTACTTTGGATAAATTTGGGATGAATGTAAACTCAAAACCCCTTTTGGTTGTGTTTTACTTATGTTTACTTTATCTCATTCTTTTATGACTTGTGTTGGATACCAATCCCCGTAGCACCCAGAAAGCTTGAATAGTCTTCCGCTGTACCAAATTTTGGGGGTGTTACAAATATAAGTAATGTAAGTCTAGGGTAGATTTCGTAAATATATTAAACTTAAAGGTTATAAAATAAACTATATTCATATATATAGCAAACCTATTTTAAAGTTAGAAGCATAACACAATACTAGGGAGCTTCATGTGAGGAGTACTATGTGGATATTTCGTTTTGACGAGTCTGCTGGGTTTACGATTTAAAGTGCCCTGGCCCCTCAAACGATTATTGCATATACTTCTGAATTATGATGGCCCAAACGGTGTCATGTTATAACTAAACCCTATTAACAACATAATTCAATAGTAGGGAACTTCATGTGAGGAATATTAACTTCTGAATTATGATGGCCCGAACAGTATTATGTTGATAATATAATATAATAGTAGGGAGCTTCATGTGAGGAGTCATATATTTCTGGATTACGATGGCCTGAACGGTGTTGTGTTATATCTAAAACATTAAGAACCCTAAGGGAATGACTACTTAAGAAAACTTAAAACAAAAGGTAACTAGAGCTTGACATACCAACACACAACGAACCCCAGGATACGTGAGTAAGCGGTCTAGTCTCTGAGTCACTTAGTACACTAATAGGATTCCCTAAGCCCAGGTGAGTTTCGTAGCCTCACATCTTTTATAACTTTTCACTCTAAATGTTTTACAAACCCTGTGAGGGGGATACATGCTACTTGCTTTACTTAAAACCGAATACAAGTCTTTTTATTTAGTTGTTGCACGAGTAAACTCCCTGCCACTACTACATAACTAAAATTCATGAATCTAATCGTTTGGGATATTTCACCCACGCGAACGCGAATATAGTTGATAGATCTATTGGGGTTTGACAACTCCCGTTGGTATGTCTCTTGCGAGGGGGTACCAATACTATATTTGAACCCTTTTTGAAGAATTAACTTTGGCAAGTTATCCTTTCCGTACTCTCATGGTTGGATCTGCAGCCCCCATGAACCGGACTGTTAGTGTGGTTCATGAGTTAGTGCAACATACCCCACTCTTGATAATTGTGCATGCATCACAATCATCACACTCACATAGCATTTTTCCAGATGGGTATAACAACGGAGCCCAGGGAACTTGTATTCACTAACACTTAAACCTATGATTCTCACTCAACACCTGTATTTTGAATTGGTGATTGTGAGAAGACGAATATGTCTCGTAAACACTATGGGACGAAATAGTAATCTATGATCTGGCGATATTAAGGTGACTTATTCGAGGTATTGAGGAGGAGGATTTAAGACGATTACGTTGGGGATTGTTGCCTTCGTGGCAAAGCGAGAAAATGGGAGATTAAAATATGGAATTGTAAGGCGAACGGCATCGACATGCCGAATCAGGTCGCTATTTCAGGGAGCTGTCCCTATGGTGACTTGAGATAGCTCATGCTGAACCGCTCAAGATAGAGCACTATATTGATGGATTGGCCCGTCTAACGAGGATGATGTGATTACCTCGTGACCAGCTACATTTCGTAGTACATCAAATATCTATGGGATGAGATACGAGTAAGGAAGTGGTTGACAACAAGTGGTAGTGGGAAGACCACTCAAGGAACGAGAAGTCGAGTTCTGGACTCACGAGATGAGAGGTACTGACCCATGGACCGACATTCACCGCTTCTTTGAGTTATTCTAGTTGTGCCCTGAAATGGTAAGGAGTAAGGCTTGGTGATGATGTCGTTGAGATAGCGAAAAACAAGAGGAAATGAGAAGATTTCGCTAAAGGTAAGAGAAAAACCGACAGATGATAAGAGGTCGTTGAGGCTTATGTTGTCAAAGCTGGAGGAAATTTGAGACGTACGGAGAACTAACCTAAGTGCGACCATTATAGGCTTCACCACTCTGGTTGGTGTGCTGAGACGTGTCGTAAGAGTTGTAGGTGGGATACTTAGCTGGAGACCGTAGATCTAAGACCCATGCATTGGTTTCGACAACCTCCGGGTCAGAATGTAAGACTAGTGTCGCATGTGTTATATGAAGAAAGAAGGAGCACTACATGAAAGCGTGTTGAGAATTGAGGAAGAGTGGAAGTTGCGAAGCTGAGGAAATGGAAGATAACCAAGGAGAATCGAGAAGTAAGAAGATACCAAGAGTATAATGTGACGTCAAGGAATGGCTGTCCCGTGTGATGAGACTTACGCGCTTCACTTTCGTTTTAGCCGTCATCCAACAAATTACTCGACGTCACCTTCTGAACTATGCGTCACGAATCAACTATGTACGTCACTACTGTCATATTATTCCATAAACCCACAAAATGTTTATTATCTATCCTCTTGTAACTAAACTTAGCATGACATCATTGGACCTTAATTATACAAAGACTGGCCACCTATGTATAATTTAGGTAGGAATCATGTTATGCTGGGATGGTTGCTTAAACCTCTACCAAGAATTAAGTTTCTCATCCTATGCCTGAAATCTCGCATTTTGAATTGATTCTATCTCTCTTTTCCATTCTATGAATTTCGACTTAACCGACATCGTACTCCAACTCGAAGAGATACGGTACGCCACCTACTCTCGAGGAACGACTCCTTCGCATAGCGTTCCACGCTACTCTACCTACTCCGTTACCCAAGGACCTTCGCGACGATTATAAGAAATCTTGAGTTGAACAGCTACTGGATAATTTGTGACATCGTTTACGGATAAGAGGCATGGTTGCTTGTAGCAAGCATTTCAAACGCTACGACGGACTATATTTGGTTCATAACCATATTCTTTGCGATGGATACTAGAGGAGGTACCGAATCGACAAATCGATTGCAGGTAGCAATCAATACCATTCTACGTGATGCTATCCGATGCGTTAGCAAGTAAGTATACACTTGAGACTAGTCGATTGTTAGTGGGAACGGATGTACACTTGCTTTGAGACGGAAGAACTAATGAAAAGGTTGTACCCATTGCATTTATACCTCTTTTAGTTAAGCCTCAAACTGCTCGGATTTAGAATATGGCGATTAGCAAATCGCGGTGAAGAACCGACGCCCCTTACAGAAAGCTGAACCTCCTTGATCAGCTACAAGGTTCAAACGTTTAGTTGAGGAATCGATCCGTGATCCGAATACTATAATTGGCAATAATCCGGGAAAGGAGAATCTCGAAGGCGGTGTTTACGTTGTTGTGACTGATGAAACCTCTGGTTAGGCCTGTCGGTTAACCAGTACCTAAGACGCCTTCATAGTGTACGTGAACCTTAAGTGGTCAAGCTGTGTTAGTATCCAATGATAATGGGCTAAACTGCTCGAGAAGTAGGGATAAGCCCGAAGGACGCCTGGGATAACCTTAAGTCGGTTTGAGAAAGAAATAGCAATGGACTAACTTCTTGGAGAACGAAGTTTAAAAATTGGACCGTTCTACTTCATAGTTATGTGAATTGTAATTGCCTAAATTATGTTGAAATGTAGTCTGTTAAGAATTGAGTATT
>LBNU01012844.1:39296-50303 GCA_014162995.1 Artemisia annua | reverse complement strand
AAGATTTTGTTATGGTTTGAGTTACGGTTTGGTTTAACGTTAATAAACCAAACCGCAACAGTCATCGGACCTTTTGGGTTGACGAACCCAATTGGGCCGGGGAGTATTGCGGAGGAAATTTATTAGCGTATGACCCACCCTTATGACTCGTGAATTGTGTGTGATGCCCTGAATATGATAATTATATACCGTTGTCATAGACTGTGTCTCCTCCCTATCCAGTCCTCACTATTCGATTCTAGAGTGATAACATATCCATATGTTTCCGTCATATTCGTTATTAGTTAATGTTGAGATCGGACCTTCGTCCTATTGTGCTGAAATGCCATCTAGCGTCTAAGAAACCATCTTAAAAACTATTACGCCAAGAGTGTGAATAGTTATAGATTGATTGTTGTGAATTCTAAACCGAAAGGTTATCGGTTAGATAACCTAGCTTCTTTAAATAGCTACCGTCATCATCTAACGCCGCTTCGATTCGTCGTTGATGAAATTTGGAAGATCATGTATCGACATTGAATGATCGTGCTTAATTGGAAGTTTCGCTTACACATTAATTGTGTTGTTTATCGTTATAACCTCGGTGACTATTCATTATTCTCGTATTGAACTTGCGTGGATCTCGTTCCAAATCCCTATGTGCGATGAATCCAAGCACCTGTTTACTAGGTGGAGCTGGAACCTACAATCGTTGAGTGGGATAGTATCCTTGATATCGTGTTTGAAGTTCATTCCTTTAACGAGGAGGAGCAAAGTTTTTGTGCGATGTTATCCCGATATTCGAATCGTATAGTTCGTTGATTGCTCGTGGGGACAGGTTATAGCCCCGAAAAGAGATTTAATAGGACCACGCAGACATAACTTGTTGCAGCTATTAGCACAGGACGTCGTGGACAACCTCTAGTCATTATGAACTAAACTACCAACAACCAGGTCTCGCCAAAATGTGTTAAGGTGAATTGAGCATTTATTGAGCAGTTTGGTAGCCAAATGTGTGGCCGAGACACAAAACCGATACGAATCGCCCATCCACCAAAACGATGCTTGTAAGGGAACGTATGAGGAGTTACGAAGTTGTATGTCTATTGGAAGGGCGAGATCGAAGAGGTTGTTGCTCTAGGACATGGGTAGAAAAGATTGAAACTGTATTTTGAATTGGTGATTGTGAGAAGACGAATATGTCTCGTAAACACTATGGGACGAAATAGTAATCTCTGATCTGGCGATATTAAGGCGACTTATTCGAGGTATTGAGGAGGAGGATTTAAGACGATTACATTGGGGATTGTTGCCTTCGTGGCAAAGTGAGAAAATGGGAGATTAAAATATGGAATTGTAAGGCGAACGGCATCGACATGCCGAATCAGGTCGCTATTTCGGGGAGCTGTCCCTATGGTAACTTGAGATAGCTCATGCTGAACCACTCAAGATAGAGCACTATATTGATGGATTGGCCCGTCTAACGAGGATGATGTGATTACCTCGTGACCAGCTACATTTCGTAGTACATCAAATATCTATGGGATGAGATACGAGTAAGGAAGTGGTTGACAACAAGTGGTAGTGGGAAGACCACTCAAGGAACGAGAAGTCGAGTTCTGGACTCACGAGATGAGAGGTACTGACCCACGGACCGACATTCACCGCTTCTTTGAGTTATTCTAGTTGTGCCCTGAAATGGTAAGGAGTAAGGCTTGGTGATGATGTCGCTGAGATAGCGAAAAACAAGAGGAAATGAGAAGATTTCGCTAAAGGTAAGAGAAAACCCGACAGATGATAAGAGGTCGTTGAGGCTTATATTGTCAAAGCTGGAGGAAATTTGAGACGCACGGAGAACTAACCTAAGTGCGACCATTATAGGCTTCACCACTCTGGTTGGTGTGCTGAGACGTGTCGTAAGAGTTGTAGGTGGGATACTTAGCTGGAGACCGTAGATCTAAGACCCATGCATTGGTTTCGACAACCTCCGGGTCAGATTGTAAGACTAGTGTCGCATGTGTTATATGAAGAAAGAAGGAGCACTACATGAAAGCGTGTTGAGAATTGAGGAAGAGTGGAAGTTGCGAAGCCGAGGAAATGGAAGATAACCAAGGAGAATCGAGAAGTAAGAAGATACCAAGAGTATAATGCGACGTCAAGGAATGGCTGTCCCGTGTGATGAGACTTACGCGCTTCACTTTCGTTTTAGCCGTCATCCAACAAATTACTCAACGTCACCTTCTGAACTATGCGTCACGAATCAACTATGTACGTCACTACTGTCATATTATTCCATAAACCCACAAAATGTTTATTATCTATCCTCTTGTAACTAAACTTAGCATGACATCATTGGACCTTAATTATACAAAGACTGGCCACCTATGTATAATTTAGGTAGGAATCATGTTATGCTGGGATGGTTGCTTAAACCTCTACCGAGAATTAAGTTTCTCATCCTATGCCTGAAATCTCGCATTTTGAATTGATTCTATCTCTCTTTTCCATTCTATGAATTTCGACTTAACCGACATCGTACTCCAACTCGAAGAGATACGGTACGCCACCTACTCTCGAGGAACGACTCCTTCGCATAGCTTTCCACGCTACTCTACCAACTCCGTTACCCAAGGACCTTCGCGACGATTATACGAAATCTTAAGTTGAACAGCTACTGGATAATTTGTGACATCGTTTACGGATAAGAGGCATGGTTGCTTGTAGCAAGCATTTCAAACGCTACGACGGACTATGTCACACCCCGCCAAGGTGGAAACGCGAGTGTGTAACTTCATGGATATCATCACAACACCTAGTGTCTAAATAGGAGAAATACTACTGATGAGAAAAAAAATGTTACGTTTTTAGGGGTCGGTTTGAGTCCTAATTCGTATGTTTATGGTTTGGATTTCACCCAAAGTCGTTTCTTTTCTCATTTTAGGTACTTTTGAAGGGAAAATCACAAAAGAAGCATTTTCGGGCGTTTTCGGAGTGAAAAAGTGCGGAAAACAACAAAAACTCAAAAGACCTTAAAGATCACACAAGGTGACGCCGTCACACTCTACAAGGTGACGCCGTCAGGAACAAGTGAAGTCCAGAATTGGAAAAATACTCGTGACGGGCCAGAGAGTTCGTAGTGCAAATTGGTGACGCCGTCAACCAAGGCCGTCAGATCTGGGACCAGCAATCATGACCACGTCAAGGAAGGCCGTCTGAAAACCCTAATCGCCGAGCTGACGCCGTCACTTATCGGGTTGACGCCGTCAGCCCGCATTTTCTATATATATAGAACGATTTTTCTTTACTTTAGAGATAACTTGGAGAACTAGAGTCGAATTTTGGTGTGAAGAACTTTAGGGTTAAACCCTAATTCGTTTATTAGTGACCTTAGAGGGTATCCTAACCCCTCTAACTTGCATGTTTAATCCAAGATAAGTCTTTATTCATACAATATGTCTATGTTTTGTATGATTTATGCTTGTACTTGTCTTTCTTTTAATATGCTAGGCTAATTTACTTTGTGTTTGCTTAGATCTAATGAAACCTAACTATTGANTTTCGCTAAAGGTAAGAGAAAACCCGACAGATGATAAGAGGTCGTTGAGGCTTATGTTGTCAAAGCTGGAGGAAATTTGAGACGCACGGAGAACTAACCTAAGTGCGACCATTATAGGCTTCACCACTCTGGTTGGTGTGCTGAGACGTGTCGTAAGAGTTGTAGGTGGGATACTTAGCCGTAGACCGTAGATCTAAGACCCATGCATTGGTTTCGACAACCTCCGGGTCAGATTGTAAGACTAGTGTCGCATGTGTTATATGAAGAAAGAAGGAGCACTACATGAAAGCGTGTTGAGAATTGAGGAAGAGTGGAAGTTGCGAAGCCGAGGAAATGGAAGATAACCAAGGAGAATCGAGAAGTAAGAAGATCTGAAGTGTATAATGTGACGTCAAGGAATGGCTATCCCGTGTGATGAGACTTACGCGCTTCACTTTCGTTTTAGCCGTCATCCAACGAATTACTCAACGTCACCTTTTGAACTATGCGTCACGAATCAACTATGTACGTCACTACTATCATATTATTCCATAAACCCACAAAATGTTTATTATCTATCCTCTTGTAACTAAACTTAGCATGACATCATTGGACCTTAATTATACAAAGACTGGCCACCTATGTATAATTTAGGTAGGAATCATGTTATGCTGGGATGGTTGCTTAAACCTCTACCGAGAATTAAGTTTCTCATCCTATGCCTGAAATCTCGCATTTTGAATTGATTCTATCTCTCTTTTCCATTCTATGAATTTCGACTTAACCGACATCGTACTCCAACTCGAAGAGATACGGTACGCCACCTACTCTCGAGGAATGACTCCTTCGCATAGCTTTCCACGCTACTCTACCTACTCCGTTACCCAAGGACCTTCGCGACGATTATACGAAATCTTAAGTTGAACAGCTACTGGATAATTTGTGACATCGTTTACGGATAAGAGGCATGGTTGCTTGTAGCAAGCATTTCAAACGCTACGACGGACTATGTCACACCCCGCCAAGGCGGAAACGCGAGTGTGTAACTTCATGGATATCATCACAACACCTGGTGTCTAAATAGAGAAATACTACATGCACATAAAATAGAGCAAAGTACAAACACAAAGTGTTGTAACAATACCCCAAAAGATAATAACCAAAACAAACCTCCAAAGGTATCCTCAACCAAATCAAACAAATTCATATCCAAACACATAGACAATTCATTCTCAAATGCAACCAAAGTCTCTTCTAGTCACTTCCTTCTACCTTATCCTTAGAATGCTCACCTGAAAATGATGCTTAAAACGTCAACATAATGTTGGTGAGATTCATAGGTTTAAGACACACATACAATCTCAAGGCAACCAGTTCACTGTGATTATAAAACATAGCTGAACAAATAATATTAAGTTATCATACAAGCTACAGGTATCCATTAACCAATCTTCACACAACAAGGCAACCATCACACAACAAGGCAACCATACACAACAAGGCATCCATCGGGCCGGAACGTGACCCCCGCTCCAAAACACATCATCAATTGGGTCGCATGCGCGAGCAATAGGATAAGCATCCTCCCAATTGGAAATCACACAACATCAATTAGGTCTCTAACCTAATCGGAAATCACATATCACACAGCATCAATTAGGTCACTAACCTAATCGGAAATCACATATCACACTTTCACGTACCACATAGCATTAATACGATAACATTATAAGTTCAAGCTCTTTAAACACACATAATCACAGTAACTCAAAACATTTAAGACAAGCATCATTCCCATCCTTTTCGTGGGAGTCTAACATGACCTGAAACTTAACTTTTCCAAAAGGGCTAACCCTAATAACACTTTTTCACCCACTAAGCAACATCAAACTTTTACCCAATTTCTGTCCCGGTTTAACAGCTTTGACACCTTATCTCGTAAAAATCAAAAGACCAACTTCCCAACCTCGAAATCAATCGTTTTCGGACTTTTTGAAAAGCTCTTTCATTGAGCTACAATTTAGAGTTAAAATTCGTGATCTAACTCATTACCATCTATTAAATAACTTCGTATCTTAACAGCCCTAACTTTCTGTCCAAACCCTAACTCGCAAACTAACATGTTTTACGCTATAATCGCTTCACCAAACCTCATACCATTATCAATTAATGACTCTAATATGTTTTATATCATAAAACCATAGAAACTTATAAACCCTAATTCCATTATAATTTATATTACAAGAATTACATCATTAAAACATCAATTGATTGAAAACTAGTGTCGAAAATATACCTCACACTTGATTTTTGACTTCAAGAGCAAAACCCTAATTTTTTTCTCTTCCTGCTCTCCTTGTGGTCGACTAAATTGCAGGAAAAAGGGTGTTTGGGTCGTTGGTATTGGTATATAAGGGTAGGGGTTGGGCTTGTTTGAGTTGGACTAGGATTCCTTAGCTTAAGAGTCATATTTGGACTCAAATTGGGTTTTCTTTTCTCCTTTTTTTTTCCTAGCCGATTTTTGTACACCTTATAGATATTTTTATTATTATTTTTTTATTAAATTTATTCATTACACTCAAAACCTCATAATTTTCATATTTTATGTATTCCCATATCGAAACCTAACGTCTTTCGCGATAAACCTTAAATTTACGACAAACCGGAAAATAATCATTTTCAAAACAAAGTTTCCAAAAATAGAATTCCACACTCTTTTAAATATAACTCATGAAAATAATCTCCTCGTAACTTACTCACGCTCAAACACTTGAACGAAGTCTCGTTACGCAAAACCGCAAAAACATCAAAACTACACAATTCATTTCCACACCACAAAGGTGTTAAAAATGAATTTCCCAAACTCACACTACTCAAATCACTTCAATAACCTCACACGCAAAGGGATTTAGTACCATATTCCTACCAATCATAACTATATCATACATATCTCACACATATATCACATGAAACACTTAATTCACACCAAACAAAGTCAAACGGATCGAGACTATAAGTCAAACTAATCAGCTAAAATCACGGTTGTCACATCATCCCCCACTTAGGGAAATCGCGTCCCGGGATTTAACAACTCGTCTCATCAATAACCTTAAGAAAATTTATGGATATATAAGCGGAATAATACCACACCATAAAACCATAAATCCTTAACCATTCTTAGGACGATGTGGGATTCTACCATGACATAAAAATCACAGAGAAAGAACCACCAAATATGAACCAACTAAATACCCGAATTCACACGATCGAAAACATCCTGATACTCCAACGATACACGAAAAATAGATACACTACCCCGATCAATGATCCAAACAACTTCTCACATGTAGGTACGATATCCCCGCATCCAACTTCAACGATCTACATCCAACTTGTAACACCCCAACCCGAGAAGGGCTAAAGAATCACATTATGGTGTCATATCAGAACATACATACAAAATAATACGCAAGCGGAAGACTTCATAATAATATAAGTCATGAACATCACGACTTAAAACATTACAAAATCCAACATAAGTTCAAAGGAAATGAAAAAAAATACATAGTCCAAAAATGAATATCCAACATCCAAAATAAGCCCAAATCAAATGGGGAAACTAAAGGGTAGGTCCGCTAAGCTCCTACTCTCATCACTCGAGCCCAGATTCCCGCTTATTACCTGCCGCATGGAAAAGCAAACGCGGCTGAGCTTAAAAAGCCCAGTGAACAGATATATATATACAAGAAGTAGTAATAAGCAAACGAAATGAGAAGAAATCATATGAATGTGCATAATGTATCACAAGTCCAATAAACGAAGCATAATGGAGATATCAAATGTAAACATAATAATCAGAATCACAGAGCACGTATCAACAAAGGTTTGTCTACCCGAGCCACTCGAATAGACACAAAGAACTAAAGAAAGCCACGAGCCGACCTACCCGAGCCACTCGAATAGGTCTCCTACCATATAATCACATATCCGTCAATTCCAAATGGAGTAGCTAGCTCCAACGTGAAGGAGTGTAAAGCACACACCCACATTCACCCTACAAAATAAATCCAACATATCTGACAAGCCTAGGATGCATCCATACGCCCCCTACAAATCAAATCATACATATCATAATATTCGAGTGCGCATAATATATCCGACAAAATGGGGACGCCGGGGACTAATCACACCGCCCCAGATAGTGTCATGTCACTGGTGCTTCAATGACACGCCCATGGTACCTCCATGAGTAGATAAAAAAACCTCGGGCATAAGATCCAACAATTCATACACACAAATCATATCATAACACATATCATAGTCACTGAATCATATCATACTGATGAATATCAAATGAATAGCCAACGAAGAATCATGATCAGAAGTCATATCAGAATATAGCAACGAATCATATCAACGAAATATATCCAACGAATCATAATAGCAAATCAAATGAGATGGGGAATCATAGCAATGGCAAAGGATCTGAGTCATGAGATGTCCCTATGAGAGAGGGAAGAATATCTGTACCTTAAGCAAATGAAAGTAAAATCCAAAGAAAGCACAAGCAGAAACCAACTATTCCTTCTTCACCGGCTCTACACGAATTAATAAACAAGTATTACTGACGAGCTCATTTTAACCAAAGTGTTCTTTTAGGTTTTCTTTCCATATTTAGCAGGTTTCTATATTTAGTAACTTTCCATATTTAGTAACTTTCTATTTTTAGCAGGTTTCCAGAATTAGTAAGTTTCCATTTTTAGAAAGTTTCCTTATTTAGTAAGTTTCCAAAATTAGACGTTTTCCAAAAATAGAAAGTATTAATCTTTTAGTTGCATTAAGTCTTAAAATACATAATTTACACATTTAGGGTTTATTTTAGCTCATCATCATAGTTTAGGGTTTAGTATAACAAATTTCCATAATTTAGGGTTTATATTGAAAATATAGTAAAGTTGAAGGTTTAATATGAAAATATCGCAAGTTCTCAACAATTTACAAAAGTTACCCATAAATTAACATTATTTAATGTCTAAACCCTCAAGTTAACCAATTTTACAATTTAAACCCTTAACATGCATTATTTACATTTTAGGTCCTTATAATTATATAATTAACAATTTAATCCAAAAGAATCCCATATTTACCAAACAAGCACATTATTTTACTAAATTTCAGAATGTCACATCAGAGTTTACATATAGTACTATTCAGCCCCTTAGATTTCAGAATTTACACAATTAGTCCCTTAAGTTTACAAAACTTATTAATTTAATTATAATTCCATAATAATTACACATTAGGCCCATAAATACTCAAAATTTCACAAAACACTCTTAGTATTATTATTTACTTAAAATAACTCAAAGTTTCCAGAATTTACGTTTTTAGTCCCTCATTTTCTATTTATTTTAATTTCACATAATAATTAATTAATAATTACATATTAAGTCCTTTTAATTATGAAACTCATCCAAACAACCCATGAACTATTTTTACCCACTTTCTAACAGATTTGAATAAGTTCTAATTCAGTCCACAAGTTTCAGAAAATTATAAAACAACCCCTACACTTATTTATTTAAATCGATACACAATAAAATACCACAAACCTAAAATTAATTCCCAATCATTACACCATCATTCCCAACAACCTTAAACTTCATTAAATGACCAGATTCCATATTCAAAACCCTAACCCTAAATCGAATTGTTTAGGGTTTCTTTTATTCATTTTCTTTTTAATTTTAACGATTAGAAACAATTCCACAAATCATGATCAAAGCCTCCACAATTTTAATCAGTATTTTTATGAGTTCATACACATTATATAGAGTCCACGAAAATTAATTTTCATGCCCAGAAAATTCATATCGAATTATTTACAGTTTTGACACGTTTTTAAGGTTTAATTCGCAACCGACTTATAGAACATGCATGTTTCGTGTTTATTATTTTATTTGAGTCTCATATGATGTAAGAAACATGGGAAAAATACCAGATTAATTATTGAACGTGTGGAACGAGCTTAATGAATTTTGGTCCTTAGCGATCACCACAACAACAAGAAATTCCCCACAAGCACACGACTGATCCCACGACCTTGTAATCATTTTTCACAGACCATATATGATGTAAGGAACGCAGGAAAAATGGAAAACAAAATTATAGAGGGTCGAACGATTCAAAAGGAATTTTACCTCGTTATTGATCAAGAATTCGACAAAAGGAATTATAAGCCTTCAAAACTCGAACCACTATTTTTCTGAGGTTTTTCTAGCCTTGTAGAAGCCACGAAAATTATGCAAAACCTCCAAGAAAATTCGTATGGCCGATTAGAAATTATGGGAGTTTTAGTGTTTTTATTTTGTTTAATCGGTTTGTGTAAATGGAATGGAAGAGAAGCGTATCATATAATTGATCTTGGGCAATATTTAGGCCGACTAAAATGGCCTAGGAATGGGCTAGAATCAGTTTTGTATAATTTCTAAATTTATTTTGGTACTTATCCAATTTATTTTATTTATTTCCTTATGTTAATATATTTATTTTGTACACAACTTAATTGTTTTGGTCTACAAGGAATATGGGGCGTGGCCTAGTATGAATATTTTGGGCTTAGACATTATTTTGGACTTATTAAAAATTATTAGGTACCATAGTTTATACAATTGTGGTGTTTTATAATTTATTTTGTAGTTTATTATAGTTTTTATTTAAATTTTTAAAATTCTAGGGGCATTTTGGTAATTTTCTCAAGATTAAAATTTCGGGTATTACACAACTACAACCGATCTACTCACCAACCACATCAGCAAAACAAATTCGGATGCTTAAATCTCATCTGATCCTCACGTTCCAAGTAAACTCAGGACCACGCTTCAAATCCCATCGTACTTTCACCGATACTAACTTACCACGCTTCCTCTCTTAACATCTCAATCCATATTCTCAACAAGTTCTACATCAAACTGAAAGGTTTTGTCAACCTTAACTTCATCTAATGGCACATTCAAACTAGCATCCGCCAAACACTTCTTTAGATTAGATACGTGAAACGTATCATGCATACTACTTAACTCCTCCAACAATTTCAACCGATATGCCACAAGTCCACTCCTTTCTGTAATCACGAACGGTCCTACTTATCTCGGTGCTAACTTGCCTTTCTTGCCAAAACGTACAACACCTTTCCAAAGAGACACTTTCAACATTACGAAATCACCAACATTAAATCCCAAAGGCTTACAGCGATTATCCGCATAACTCTTTTGACGATCTCTCGCTGCCTTAAGTCTTTCTTAAATCTGCAAACCTTATCCGTAATCTCTCATTCCAGTTCAGGACCAATTATCTGGCTTGTTCCAACCTCTAACCACAGAACAGATGATCTACACTTCCTTCCATACAACATTTCGAACGGTGCACATCTTAATACTATACTGATAATGATTGTTATAGGAGAACTCAGCTAAGGGTAAATGCATACCCCA